>PVIC010005141.1:0-59195 GCA_004025085.1 Thryonomys swinderianus
TTAAGACTCACTTTTATGACTGGCAACATTCCTGTTGTTTGTTGTGACCTAAGAGGAAATGACCAAAAGTTATTTTCCCAACATAGGCTATGTTACTGTCACAAATACACGAGACAACAGTTTATAGAAAGAAAAGATGCTTCTAGCCATTTGGGAGGCCATTAGCTGGGCCATTGCTTTGGGCCTGTGATGAGGCAGCACCTCGTGGCAAAACCATGAGGAGCCACAGAAAAGGAAGGGGCTGGGCTGCAGCCCTGTCCCCCCATCAAACTCTGTCTCCCAGATCCTGAGCCCTCTCATGAAGCCTCTTCCGGAAAAGATGCCACCAGTTCCTAATCATGGCGGCCAGGGTGGGGAGGGCTGACAAGCATTGAACACAAACCATGTAGCACAAAACATGGAATAAACTTAGGAAAAAGTTACACAGCAGTTCTTCAGATCTGAAATCATATTCCTACTACGTGGAAAAGCAGCCAGCAATGCTGTGCTATCCTGGGTGTGTGCTGACCAAGTGGGAGGAGCCCAGAGAAGGGAAGCTAGGAGAAGGTGCATCATGGGAGGCTCGCTGCCCTCAGAATCAGACTGCTCTACAAAGAGGCTGAGGAGCCTCGGCCCTCAACACAAAGACTGGTTTCCCCAGCTCCTTTGGCCCTCACGCCACAGGGGACACCACACCGGCCAGTGAGGCACTGTGGCAGGTTTCCACTCCCTGAGCACCACTGTGTGCAGCCTGAAGCCAGGCCCATGCCAACATAAGACAGATACGCACTGCAGCGTCAGGCCGTGATGTCCCAGTTGCTGTCCGCTCTGCTGCTGGCCCGGCACTCACTGCTTGACAGTCACATGGTTTATCTTGCACGAAGGGTGATGACGTCCCAGAAGAAGGGGGGATGGAGGAGGCTGGTTCTTTAAGCCGGTTTCCTGGCAGGATTCCTGCACGTTGCTCTCTGGGTTCACAGCAGTTCGGGTGCCGAGGGGCCAGGCCAGGATGGAAGTGAGCACTCACGCCATGTCCCGTGTCTGTGCGTTGCAGCTGGTGAGTGACTTGCTGGAGTTTTGCTTCTACACCTTCCGAGAGTCCCAAGCCCTGAAAGTGGAGTTCCCCGCGATGCTGGTGGAGATCATCAGTGACCAGCTGCCCAAGGTGGAATCTGGCAATGCCAAGGCCCTTTACTTTCACAGGAAGTGACGGAGGACGTCGTACCAGAAGAACTTTGCCTTAAGTCTCCCCACGTTATTCCACACCCGCAAAGAACTCGAGAAATCATGGTTGATTCACACTTGTCGCAGTCTGTCAAGCTAAAAATCGCACCAAGGGTTTGGAGCTGGGAAAGCCTTCGACGTGGATTTGGCAAGATCTGAGCAGCCTAAAGGACTCTTCCCTCTCCAGCCCCCAGCGCTTAGAAACATGTTCCTCTGGATGAAAAGCCATATCTAGTCAATAACTTTCTGATTTTGATATTTTAACAGATGGGAGTTTTAACTATGCCATGTAGTTTCCAGTATCGTTCGCTTGTTTTCAAAGGGTTCAAGGACTAACGAACTTTTTAAAGCTTACCTGTGGTTTGCACATAAAACGTATAGTCAATATGGGGCATTAATATTCTTTTGTTATTTAAAAAAACACAAAAAAGAAAAAATATATACAGATTCCTGTTGTGTAATAACAGAATACGTGGCTTGGAATAGCGGCCCTCTCTGGTATACACACTTGTTAGCATCCATTTATTATTTAATTAGAATGGATAAGATGTTAAAACAAATGCCTTGGTTTCAATTTCTAGTACCTATTGTGTTGGCTTTACAGATAATTTTTTGCAGTCTTTTTGCTGTGCTGTACATTACTGTATGTATAAATCGTGAAGGACCTGAAATAAGGTGTAAGGAACTTTTGTAAATGAGACACATACAAAAAAAATTTAATGGTTAATAGGATGAATGGGAAAGTATTTTTGAAAGAATTCTATTTTACTGGAGACTATTTAAGTACTATCTTTGTCTAAACAAGGTAAAAATTTTCTTTTGTAAAGTGAAATGTTCTGCATGCATAATGAACCGTTTACAGTGTATTTAAGAAAGGGAACGCTGTGCCTTTTTTAGCTTCGTATCTCATTTACCATTTTACAGTCTTTGTTGTAAATAACCACACTTCGACCTTGGTTGTCTTTAAGCCTTTCTACTTTTTCTGTACCTTTTGTTTTGTCCTTGGTCTCCCGCTTGGGGTGTTGGTGAGGCCTGAGCACTTTTTCCCAGCTTCTCCTTCGTCCTGCTTCCGTGGGGACAGCGTCCTAAGGTGTGGCGCCCTGCCGCGTCACTCCATGGCACTCGCAGGACCACAAGTCCCGGAGGGCCCGGCTCTCAGAGCGCTGCCTCTCTCCCCTCCCCCCGCAAGAAGCAGAATCAGCTCTTGGAGGAGGAGGCTGGAAATGCCACCCGGAGAGCTCCGTTCTCCGCCCGTTTCAAAAAAGCCAATTTCCCCTGGGGAGCGAGGGCTTCCAGGCAGCGTGGACATGGGCCAGAGGTCAGAGGGATCACTGCTCCCGGGATGCGTGTGGCAGTCCTGGAACAGGTCGAGGGGACGCGTAGGTCACAGCAGGAAGTACCAGGACAATCCATCTTGGCAAAGGTCTATCACAGTGGCATGGAGACCGGAAGATCACTTGAGGGTTTTTAGATTTTTTAAAGGTAGGTTTTAAAAATAAATTTTATACATAAACAGTTTTGGAGAAAAACAAAAACACTACAGATCATATAAGCAAGACAGTGGCACTAAAATTTTTAATTCATTAATCTGTTTGGCACTGATAGGCTTTTCTCTTGCCCTAAATCACAAATATATTATATATATATATCTATCTATCTATATCTATAGAAATATCTATCTTTGGAGAAACTAACGATACGATTGCACTAAACTACTTTGAATAGAGGCCAAATTAATCTCTTACAAGTGGTGATGGTAGCCATTACCTACTCAGTAAAATCACATTATTTTCCAAAACCTAACAGCTGTAGCTCAAGCAGAGGCTGGGAGGAGGCCGCGATCAGATCAGCACCTCTCCAGGGTTCACCATGCAGGCAACATTAGCTATCTTGTCTTTTCAAAGAAACTGCCTTACGCAAGGAGAAACCTGTGTGCACGGCCCTCGGAGGGAAGACTTTTCCTTATCTAATTTGCAATTTTGAGACTTTAATTTCTAGGCAGATCTTTAAACGCAGTCAACTCACACGCACAGCAATATGGAAGCCACCCTCTTAAAGGAGGTAAATACACAGCATGCAGACTGGGAGTTTCTGGGAGAAAAGTGGTGATAAAAGCAGCTTTCAGTTCAGATGACTTTTTGTAAAATCGGGATTTGAACTTTATCAGGTTTGGGATGACACAGTCTGCATCAGCTTTTCGTATGAACAAAGTTACTGGCGCTTTGTGTGTCTCCAGGTATCTTTGCCTGATTAAACAGCAAAGCCATATTCTAAATTCACTGTTGAATGCCTGTCCCAGTCCAAATTGTCTGTCTGCTCTTATTTTTGTACCATATTGCTTTTAAGAATCTTGGTTTGGTACAATTCATAATTCACCAAAACTTCTTCATATAATTAAACACTAAATTAGTTTAAAATGAAGCAGTTTATATCTTTATGCAAAAACATGTCTGTCTTTGCAAAGGACTGTAAGCAGATTACAATAAATCCTTTACTTTAATCACCTGTTGTGTGGGAAATGGTTCATTTGAGTGTCTGTAGCTTTCAGCTAGACTTTGTGCCATTCCAAATACTGATGACTTGTGAGTTGTGTGTCCCTTTCTCAGAAAAGCTGTGAGTGGCAGGTTTACCCTCTTTGGGGATGGAGGAAATAGTGTGTGTGTGTGTGTGTGTGTGTGTGTGTGTGTGTGTGTGTGTGTGTGTGTGTGTGTGGACTGCTAACACTGGGTTCGCTAATGTACCCTATAACCATTTAGTAACAATGCCAGCTGACCTATACCCATCCGCACACCGCCTAGGCAATGCTGCCTGTGTTTTCACAGCCACGGAACAACTTACTTGTAGACTCGGGAAGCGCTCAAGTCAATCGGCGAGGTCCTGTCTGAGTCCGAAGCCCCTCCCCCTCCCCCTCGCGTCTCTCACCTGCATTGCCCTTGCCTGTTGCAGCTCAGCCCTCGGAGATCACCGCCCAGTGCTGGCCACGCTCCTCCTGGGTCTCTCTTTGATCCCACTCATTACCAAGGCCCACACAAGAACAGAAAGCAATTACCTGCTCATCTGAAAACAAAGCATTTATTTCCCACAAGATAAGTTCATTGCAACTGTGTCATTTAAATGCTGATTTGTTGGGACTACTTGGTTTAAAGCAAAGAAAACTGATCAACTCTGCTTGAATACAGGGATCTCAAGCACGGTGCAGCTGTGGAACACAGCACAACAGAGAGATGTGTGCACAATAGTCTTCATAAAACACCTATAGTGGGGGTGGATTTTATATTTAATAGTTTAAGAAATGTGACCTTTTTTCTTTTTCCTTTGGTGGTACCGGGGATTGAACTTGGGCCCTTGCACTTCCAAGGTAGGTGCAGTACCACTTGAGCTAAGTCTCCAATCCTAATAATTCTTTCTTTTTCTTTTTTCTTTTTTTTTAAACCTTTTTAAGGGGCAAGGCTTTTCAGAGAGTCCCTGATTTGAAACAAAAGCTGTCTTGGGTGATGAGTCTGCCAAGTAGCCCTGCCCGTGTGTGCCGTTGTTCAAGTGAGACCCTTTTTGAGTTGAGTAGGCTTATTCTCCCATCAAGGATGCCTTTATTTCCCTCAAAGACTTTTTTAAAAGCAGCCTCAGGGCCAAAGAATTCAGCTCCCCACTTAGAGCTGGTTCTCAGCTAATGAGTCCTATCAGCTACTACACAGCAGTATGGTGGAAACCAGGCCTTGTCCTACATAGATACTGAGGTTTTGTTTGCTGCTGTACGCTGAAGGCATCCCAAGCAGATAGAAAACACTGTTTCTTTAGGGACAAGTCTGAATGAACATACGTTTTTGTAAAGACAGATTTAAATGATAAGATTTCTAGGATCTCTGGCACTTTCAAGACATCTAGTTGCTAGCGCAGGACTCTTCATGGAAATGAAATAGTGGATCCCAAAACCATCTTGGGGAAGACAGGTGCACTGAGATAGGATCGCATGAGATTAGGATCTCAGTGCTCAGGATGAACCAAGCCTCTCCAAACCAAAGGAAGGGCCAAAGTAATAGGCAGTTAGCAACTGCTGCACAACCACCACTCTAGAATTTAGCAACAAATAAGCCACCATTTATCATTTCTCATACATTTCTAAGTTGGCCCAGGCAGTTTTGATGCGGCCAGGCTGAGCTGAGGTGGGGTGGTCTACGCATGTGGTCAACGGGCAGCTGTCTGGGCTACAATAGCTTTAGTCCATGTAGTCTCAGTCCTCCAGCAGGCTGACCTAGCACAGACAGAACTCTATAAAAACGAAGGTGAAAAGCCGAAGCGCTTCTCACGTCTTTGGTTATGTCAAGTTTACTTCTCTCTCACTGCCCAAAGCAAGCTGTAAGGTTAAGCCCACATCAACAGGGGAAGAACTCTTTATACAAGAACATGGAACCAGAGAAGTGTCAAAGGTTGGGATCATTAAATGTCTGCCCCTGGAACTTACTCAGGTATTCTTAAGGAGGTGTGTTTCTGAGAATGTAGTTTCTAAAGTTTCCCCCTGTCTGAAAAACTCACTTCTGTGGATCTCACAGATGTTTGTGGCCTGGGCCACCCTGTCCTACCTGGGTCTGAGTGTGCTCCTGCCACTCGGCCTCTCAACATCTCCAGAGCTGCTAAACTCTCCAGAGAAGAAGTCCAGGTACCAATACATGACACCAAGCCTTTGCGATGCATCCCATCCATATTCACTACTCAAGTCCAAAGGGCAATCTTTCATTAGATAATCCATCATCAAGTTCATCTTCAGGTAGGCAGGTGCTCTCCAATATATTCTTCTGAGCGTTAAACTATGATCCCCTTAGCAACACGCAAAAGCATTACAATAAGCTGTGCTGCTAGCTTTCAATATGGACCTTCTGAGGGCGCACTCAAGTTCTAAACTGCAACCACAACCAATGAGAAGCAGCCAGACCGCACCCCCCCCCATACTGAGCTCACCTCATCTTTGCTAAACTCTTTCCTGCCACGCACTTCTCAAGCTCTTGATGTTCCCCCATTGTCACACTATCCCAAGAGGCTGGTGTTTCTCTCCCCACTTCACAGAAGGAGACAGAAGGAGAGGGGTTTCACATGAGTCACCGGAGGTCACTGCGGTAGAAAACTGAACGCAGGATTCAAACGTGCCCTTCTGTTCACGGTATTGGTTCCCTAGAACTGTCTTTATGAAGCAGTGCCAGGGTGCGCCTTGAACAACAGAAGTTGTCTCCCCAGCTCTGGAGCCAGAGGTCTGCGACCAGCAGGTCTGGAGCCAGCAGGTGGCTCCCTCTGAGGGCCGTGTGGACAGCATCTGCCCCGGGCCCTCACTCAGCCGAGAGATGAGAGGTGGCTGTCCGCTCCCTGTCTCTCCTCATATCATCTTCCTTCTGTGCCTGTCTCTCTCCGGAGCCAGATTTCCCCTTGGGAAATGACACATCATACTGGATCAGGGCCCGGCCCTGCCATGCTCAGGCCAGTCACCTCTGAATGACCCTGTGTCCAAGTGAAGGGACTTTCCGACACACAGAGACGAAGACACCACGTGGGAATCGGATGGTGGACACCATCGGTAACAGCCACCGTCTCTGCTGGCCCCTGAGACCACCTCACTACCTTACTGACCTAGAGCAAGTGCTTTACCCATTTTCTCATCTCCCACATGGGATTCTTCCTCGTGGCTCCCACAGTCACTGTAAGGAGAAAGCAAGTTACTCATCACCACCAGACGCCCCTTCCTTCTCCCTGCCTGCTCCCTAGATGCATACCCTGCTGCTCTCACCCAAGAACATAGGAGGTGCCGGCCACACATAACCTCTCTGCTCTTTTCTTACCTGGCATCCCTTCGTGCGTGCAAGAAAGGCCCTGTGTGTGACACCAGCAGACTCAGAACCCATGTCCCCCACTGCAAATAAGAAACACAAAGTCTGAGTGCTGTCTTCTGCCCAAGATGCCATCGTGGCCTCTGCATGACAGGCTGAAGACCTGGTCCCAGCTCTGCAGACCTGGTTCCAATGCCAGCTCTGGCACCGAGGGCTGGGGCTGAGAGGCCAGAGTCCTGATGGAGGCGGGCGCCGTGAACTGGCTGCAGACGCTCGGCATCAGCCACGCTCATCCAGCAAACACACCCATTTCTCTTCTGGCGGAAGGAAGATGATCCACCATGTAAGAAAACACCCCTCATCCCATTACTGAGTATATTTTGGGCCCTACCCAGAAGGCGCTGTGCCCAGCAGCCTCGCCAAGCCGGGCCCCGCTGTGCTCAAGGGTCATGTTCTCACAAGAAAATGGCCTTGGCTGCCCTCTGGCACTAGCCTCTTCCTCCCCAGATAAACAGGGCAGGTTTGCTGTGCTCTGGCAAAGGAGCCTCTAGAACTGTCCTGCTCTGGAACTTCAGTACTGTCACACTGGCATCTTAAGGAACACCCAGGGCCCACATGACAAAGGTGCAAGGCACAGTCAGGGCAGTAGAATAAAGGGACCCACCTTCTCCCACGAATTGAGCACATTCCAGGCATGTTGCTTCTGTTCGGACATTTCAACCCCAACCTCTGGGTAGGACATTTTTGTGGGGGAGGCACAAACAGAAACATGGAGGTCATTTACCTTGCCCAAGGTCAGATGGCCAGGCTTTGTGGTAACTTCCTTAACCAAACAGTGGCAAGGCACTTTGGGTTACATATCCCCACGTTAACAATGGCAATCTTCTTTGTGTAAGCAAAAGATAAGCAGCCTGTCATGTGTAACGCCCTCTGGGGACCCAGCAATGAAGTATACTGCCTGATATCACTGCCAGTCTCCCCTGGGCACGCCGCCCACTGGTGTGCTTGTCCTATAGAGTTTCTGTAAAGTGGGACACTGTCTTGGTTACCTTCTCATCACTGAGACACAATCCCGACACGCACTACTTAAAGGAGAAAAGGTTTCCTTTGGCTCACAGCTGGCAAAGGTTGCAGTCTGTAGTTGGCTTCAAAGCGGGTAGCATGGCAGCGGGTCATGGCCAAGGAGTTCATGGCCTGGCCGGCAGGACCAAAAGAGAAGGAGGGTCTATTTATATTCATATCCATGTGTTTTCAGGCCATGACCCAAGTGACCTACCTCATCCCACCAGGCTTTACCTCTCGGCAGCACCACAGCTGTAAACCTAAACGCATCAGTGAAATAACAGTGTCACATTCCTACGACCCAGTCACCTGCCAAAAGCTGCACTCGTGAGCACCTGAGGCTTTGGGGGGCACTAATACAATCCACAGCAGGTACTTTACCTCTTCTCACGAGCCACATTTCCCTTCTTAATTCCACAGGCGATAGCTCAGAACCTGGGGCGCTGAAGGCCATACCTCTCCACCTGCAAAATCAAGCGGCACAGACACACGCCTTCAGGCCTGCTACTGTAGGATGCTGCTGGACTCCTCAAAAGTCTCAAGACTTGGGCTGGAGGGTTAGCTCAGAGGTTCCGGCGCCTGCCTTGCAAGCGCAAGGTTCTGAGTTCGATCCCCCGGAAACCACATACAATGCTGGGCATGGAGACTCACGCCCACCAGCAATCAATACCACATACCACAGTGCCGGGTGTGGGTGGCTCACGCCTGTAATCTCAGCATTCGGGAGGCAGAGACAGGAGGATTGCTGAGTTCGAGGCTTGCCTGGGCCACATAGTGAGCTCAGAGCCAGCCTGAACTACAAAGTGAGACCCTGTCTCAAAAAAAAAAAAGTCTCAAGACTTTCCATGGAACCTATGATTTTAAATTGTGTTGGACTAAAATTGCATTTTTAGGCACAGCAGGCGCCTCTCTCCAAGTATGCCCCTCTCCCATCTTTCCCTCCTTTGTGAGTCACCTTTTTGCCACTGTAACAAAACACTCTGAGAGATCAATGTAGGAAGGCATGAGTTTATTTGGCTTACAGTGTTAGAGGTTTCAGTCCATGACCAACTTGCCTTACTGCTTTGGCGGCACATGGCAGGAGCGCGTGGTACAGCGATCTGTTCACCTTGTGGCCGAGACACAAAAGGTGGTAGAAGCAGCAGCAGTAGTCCTACAGGGCCCTTTGAACACTCGCCCCTAGGACTTCACCACCCACAAGACCCCACTGCTTAAGTTTCTACCACCTTCCGAAAGGAATACAGGCCAGAAACCAACCCCACAGCCTCAAACAGAGCCTGTACACGGTCCACGTGGGGTGACTCCAGCGCCATCACCAGCAAAATGGCAACCTCGTGAATCAGTTCACCTAGAGAAGAGGCAAGAGACACAGCCTTCTTTAGACTCATCCTCCGGAGAGACGTCTGACAGGTCCAGGAACCTTGTCCAGAGAAGAGACACGTGTCACCCTCTCTCCACCCAGCCGCGTCTGCCGTGTGGCCAGCTTCAGTCTCCTGAGGCCACTAACGCTGGGCTCCCTGCTCCCAGCGAGAAGCTGCTCCTCACCCAAGTGGCTGGCTGGGCTGTGCCTGCAGACAAGGCTGAGGTGCCCGCGGGAGGTCCGGCATGGCCTGTCCACGCTGTGGTCATCATCCGCCTCAGGCATGAGGCTCCCACGAGGTCTTCTGAGTAGGTCTGGAAGTAGGCACCGCCAGCCTCTGACCCAGCTCAGAGGGGTCAGTGGTGAGGCTGGAGGATGCATGCTGTACTGAGCAACGCAAGAGAGACTTGCCCCATGGAGCTCGCCAAGAGGACTGGCCACTGCACAAACGCAGCTCCCACCCTGCATCAGAGCTCAGGAGAGGACAGACTGACTTTCAGGATAGTCTTGCAAGGGCCACTCTATGGTCTGCCAGGTGGGGAGGAGTGTGAAAGGGGAGTCCGCACGCGGGAGACCTAAACGATGCAGGTCAGAGGCCAAGACCTGAGCTCACAGCAGTGTTTCACTGCAGTCTGTATTTGGAGGCTGAGGGTCTGTGTCAGGGGTTGGACAGTCTGCTTCCAGCCTAGAAAGGGACGTCCAAAGGTGATGGCATAGAGTTCCTCCAAAGCACCACCGGAGACTCCTTCCCTTTTTATTCCATGAAGGCTGTAAGGCCATTGGGTGGTACCACCCACACGCGGGGGTGTGGCTTCCCTCCTTGGTTCAGCCACATCCGGGGTTGGCTAAGCCAATCAGATGGCCGTTTCTTACCCAGGTAGCTGCAGCAGTAACTATGACATCATCCACTTACCCCGCCCCTGCTGCTGTTCCGCCCCTTGGGCTAGCAGGAATTCACAGGTTAGAGAGGACTTTGGTCTCCGCCACCCAGAACATGTCCTGCTGAGAAGGAGCGAGGCTCTCCACTAATAAACCCTACCCGTGTGTGTGCGCACAAATGTGTGCATGCATGTGTGTACGTGTGCACGCCTGTATGCATGCATTTGTATGTGCACGTGTGTGTGCGTGTTTGTGTTTGTGCCACCACCAGACAAAAACGACTCTCCATCATTTGCAAGATCATAAATCATTCCGGAGGGAATGAGTTCCACCATCCCTTGCCCACAGCAGACCACATAAATCAAACAGTAAATTTTACTTTATTTCATTTATAGAGATCCTGGGTAAAAAGGTGGCACTGGGCAAACAGCACACAGGTGAGGAACACTACGCAGCAGCCTGTTATAAATATGCCGGTGTGCTCAGGGTGGCGTGAGTGTGGCCCGGGGCAGCCCTTCAGGAAAGGCCAGGCATGGGCAGGCTGCTGGGGCTGAGACCGCTTCTCCTGCACCAGCGCCACCTGCGGCCGAGCCTGCTCCCCCGAGTGCCACCCACGGAAGAAGGACAGTTCCCTTTGAAATCTCAGCAGCAGGGCACAGAGGAGAGGATCCTTCGCAGGTCTGGTCCTGTGGCTGACAACGGAGGTGGCAGACAGCCGCCCTCCTGCTCCTTCTGCCGATAAGTGATTAAAAATCCCATGTCTTGATTCTTGACAAAAACCCGATTCTGTTAACCCCACACCTATCTATTCATATACCAGTTCCATGCAGCAAGTTCCATCCCCGTGCCCAGCCCTGGAGTGCCGAAGGGGTGGGTGAGTCCCGAGTGGTCGTGGTGTGTGAAGAGTCACTCCCAGGCAGGTGTGCGGATGCCAGGGTCAGCAGAGGCCTTCTGAGGCCCGAGGCTACAGCAGCTTGACGTAATTCTGTGGAATCAGACCCCTCTTGCCATTCAGAGTCCCCTCTAGCCAGCCTGGTTCCCTCGAGGTTTGTACTGCAAAGGAAGAGAAAGCAGTTTTAAGGACACACCCTCTTCCCAGCTCCAGCAGGCAGCAGGCAGGCCACAAAGGGGCTACACCTGCGATAACCAGTTATGCAGTCTGCCCAAGGGGACAGACGGGCTCTGCCCCTAAGCTGTACCCCAATCCTGCTGTCTTCCCACAACGGTTTCCAACGGGTCTCTGCCATTCCAGCCTGCCCCACTCCAAATCCACTATCCATGGAGTGA
Source organism: Thryonomys swinderianus (assembly GCA_004025085.1). Classification (NCBI taxonomy): domain Eukaryota; kingdom Metazoa; phylum Chordata; class Mammalia; order Rodentia; family Thryonomyidae; genus Thryonomys; species Thryonomys swinderianus. The sequence continues at coordinate 11,602 of PVIC010005141.1, forward strand.
AAGCACATCACGGCTGGTGAAAATCACACTGCACTTCTCATGGCCCTGCTGCCCCTCTGTGAGGACCTCACACTTGTGCGGCGCACCTGCACCACCTGACAGGTGCCAAGTGTGGCCCCGCGCCTTCACCCTGTACCTGGTATCTTCTGCCCAGAAAGCTTCTGAGCCTCTCACCGGGAGACCCCTTCTCCTAAGAGATCTGAGGGGATGGCTGAGGTTGGCCCGACCTTCCTCGGCACTGCCACCCCTTAGAGGCATTGTGCAGGCCCCGGATGGATCCCCACACTGAACAGACAGGCTGAGGGTGGCATGGGCTTACAGTGAAGGCACAGGGTCCAGCCCAAGGCAGGGGTCTGAAAATATTCGTGGTACACACATGTGACTGCAGGCTGGGCAGCAAGGGCACAGGGTTTGGAAATCAAATACAGACGACCCGGCCATGGGCAGGAGTTGCAGTTCTTGCTTAAGGAAAGAAACAGGAGTGCTCTGCGCAGTTCTGGTCGGGAACAGGCCTGAACTGTAACTTCTGATCCCAAGCCTCAAGGACTCTGTGCGTCAGAAGCCAAAGGTGCACACACGTACACAAGACACATGAGTCTCACAAAACAGTACTCATTCTTGCTGCAAACAGAACCCTCTTTCCTTCTTGAGTGCTAGCTGAAAAACTGAATTCATAGCCCACTCATCTGTAGCACCTCCAGCTTTGTTGACGCTGACCATCGAATTCTAATAGCCCTTCTCAAGAACGTGGCCCCAGCTCTGACGGCTGAACCCACGGAGGTAGGGAGCTGCTCACTCTCCCGCTCTCGGAAGGCAGCAGTACACATGCAGCTGGCTGCACTGTCCTGGCCATCTGCTGTTTCTTCACATAAGCTTCCTGCCTGCTCTACCCACCCAGGCCTAGACAGCACCACGGCCAGGTGCCCCACTCCGCCAGACCAGGTGACTGGCCGAGACACGCACCTTGTATATTCCCCATGTGTCAGCCTCTCCTAGACCAGAGCAAAACACAAGCTGGTAAGAGACATGTAATGCGGGAGTTCCTGCTCCCAGCACCTGGCACAGTGCCCCCCCCCCACATACAAACACACACCTATTTGCGTAAGGAATGGATATAAACATGAATCGGAGACATGCTTTCAAACTGATACGGAAGGATGTTCCTTTTTTTTTTTTTAACTGAATTCTTTATTGGTACAATTTATATACATCTCAAAATCACATATAACATTGGGGAATTTGTACCAGTATATGACACAAGTTAATTCTCATTTTTACCCAAGGATGTTCCTTTCTTCATGCCCTCGATCCCCGGGACCCCGACAGTGTAGCAGAGCAAGATTTTTAAGGCTTCCCAATTTGATGCAAACCTTCACACTGGCAAGGCCACCAGTGCAGCTGCCGTCAGGGATTTGGCAAGGTGCCCTCTGGGGTGGGGGGAGTCCCAGGGCTGAAGTGAGAGTCTGGGGGAGACTCCCAGTGGACATGTGCTAGCCAAGGAATGGCTTCCCCCTCATAAGGTGCACAGAACCTGTCTGCCTCCGTTTATCACTTCTCCTCCTGTGCGTCTGCAGGGAGACACGGGTGAGGTGTCCCTAAGAAGTAGGCGGGGCAGAGGAGCACGAGGTGATTTCTACAATGGTGTAGAAAGGGAGACCGCCGCAGGGCACCACTCCTGACACACAGAGGCAGCTCAGCTCTGCATGGCCGCGCTGGGAAGAGCAGAACAGGGCCTGCTGAGGGGAGTAAGGAGCCAGCAGGGCCCCGGGTGACTGCAGTGGTCTCACTGCTACTTAAGGTCACGCGGCGGGCGGCCTAAGGCTGGCCCTGGTCTCTTTCGCACAAAGCCAGAGGGCTCTGCCTTCGCCCAGCAGCCCCACTGAGACACTTCTAAAGAAAGGAAGTGGGGGCTCCACAGGACAGCAGGGGCCCAGGGGCCTGCAGGGCAGGTCTCAGTCTGTCCCCTCTTCCTCTGCCTCCGTCTGTCTCGAAATGGGCTACTTCCCATCAGTTATCTTCAAGTCATAACTTCAGAGGCTTCCACTTGTGCCTTCTCAGTGCCGCTCCAAGTCTAGCCTCCGGCCGCAGCACCACCTCAGGTTCCTGCCATGGCTCCAGCCCAGCCGCCGGCCTGGGACAGGGACAGCCTCACCTCAGCTCCTGCCACATGCCAACCGAACGCCTTCATGGAGAAGGTAAATGGGGGACGAAGCCTCCAACTCTCCACAGCTCAGGTGTGAGACCTCCCAGGCTTGGCCTCCCCCACTCTGTTAATGACAACCTGCGGGGGACCCACAGCATCAGGTAGTGCCAGGGGTGGCAGCTGCCCAACAGGCAGAGATGGTCTGACAGGAGGGGCCTGCTCTGCAGAGAACCGACTTCTTAGGGTGGGCACCTGGTTTTCTACGTCTCTGGGCCAGAGTCGATTCCGCCATTCCCCTGGGCCCCCTCCGTGCACACTTGCTGGGAGGACACCATGATACAGGGCCAGGCGGCGCAGGGCGGGACACCGATGAACCCCCAAGGGCACCGGATCACCTGCACTCCTGCTGTGACCTGGGAAAGGCGCCGGGAGAGTGAGCTGGACACAGCTTCTTCTCACAGTCTGGCACTGGGCCGACTCCAGCCACAATGCTTGTAGAGGATTAAGCACAGAGGATGGCTACCCGGTTCACTCCAGGAGACCTGGAGGTCTGCACAGGAAGCAGATGGGACAGTGTTCACTCTCCAAGGACTCGGAACCAAGTCCTGCCACCTGTGAGCTGTGAGACCCTGGGCATGCTGGGTGTGTCCAAAACCTGACAGGTTATGATCAGTGCTCCCTGGCATTAAATGACCACCTTCAAGTGCACAAGTCAGTGGCATTCAGACAAGTCCCAGCATTGTGTAACCACTCTCTTTTCCTCTCCTCCCACTGAAGCTATGTATACATGAGGCAGCAGTTTTCCAGTCTCCCTCCTCTGGCTCCTCATAGCCTCTACGCCACTTTGTATCTCTAAGGATTTGCTATTCTAGGTATTTCGCACATTACATGCCATTACGTGCCATTTGTCCCTTTGAGCCTGGTTTATTTCACCTGGCACATCTCTAAGCTTCAAGCAGGTCAGAGCATGTCAGAATGGCCTTCCCTGTGTGGGTCAGGGACCTTCCCCTGGACGCACAGGGTGCATGTGGTTTATCCGCTTATGTGCTGGTGGATGTACAGGTTTGTCTCCACCTTTCGGCGAGTGCAAGTGCAGTCATGCTGCTCTTTCCGTGCCCCAAATCAAATCTTATTTTGCTGATTTCTGAGCCTCACTACAATCTCATAATGTGTAGTCATCTGGCACTTAACATTTTTCCTGAGACTCCCTCTCATTACAAATGTTTCTAGAAATAAAACTGCCGAGTTGTGAGAGAGAGAGAGAGAGCCACACAGGATCAACTTTCCAAGATGAAGCCAAATTGTTTTTCAAGGATTCTTCTATTTGAGACCTTTAAATTTTAATTACCAGAGGTTTAATCAGGATTTATCAGGCTCACAAGTTAAGGGAGCTACATCCCCACATGCATAAAAGCCAACACAGAGCCTACCACCCGCGGGAAACTGACCACACCTCTGAGAGGCCACTGGCACCTGAAGATGTGCCCCACAAGTCCTGCCAGGCAGCCTGAGCCACACGCTTCCCATCTGTCTGATGGAGGTCTGCCAGCTGAAGGGCCCGCAGTATTCATGTTCAGAATTCCCTAGGCCCTGAGAAAAGGCAAAGGTCTTAGGGCAGCTACCAGGACATCAACCACCCGGAAACCTCTCAAGAGAGCCCTCCTTGGCAGGATGTGGGAGACATTTTCTCAGAACTGCAGAAACAAACCATCAGCAGGACCATGAGCCGCTTTCTAAAATGCAGACCCACACAATAAAGGTAAAAAGAGCAAGTAACAGCTATGGAGCTATGGAGTTACTACAGACCACCTTGCCGTCTGTTTTGAATTTTTGCTGTGGTATATATTCCAAACCCTGTAATTACTGACAGCATGACCCAAGGGTCACTCGGGCCTGAATTCTGATTCCTTCAACTGGCTTCCCCTGTTGCCTGTAGGAACAGCAAGGAGCTTGTGTGCATTCTGGAAGACTCCAGATGGAGAAGTGAACACAGGCAAAATGAGTGTCTATCACTGGCCTGTGGAGAAGGGAGTGTTCCCGGTTCAAATGTTAACAGGGGATGAAGCCACTAGGGGTGCTGTCTGCCACCCACGACACTGAGTCCCATGACCTGCCTGTATGTCCGGTCTCATGGGGGACTTTAAAAGGAAACACCCCATAGCCATTGGAGGAAGAGCTTTGCCAGACACAAATAAGGGCCTTTAACTAGCTGAGCAGTCACCACGGACAGGAGATAAGAGGAAGCACGACATAGAAAGCACGCAGCTTACTAAGCGTCTCCAGCTTACTGTGCCTTTAAGCACTGTACCCAAGAACCAGCAAGTCTCAGGCAGCCAGGCCTGCCTAGCTTCACGAAGCTCATCGGCACCACTATAAAAGGCTCAGGAAGGCACTCGCAAGGCACACAGCTCATGGAAAACGAGACACTCGCCTATTTGGGAAAGGAAGGGCTGTCGACACATCAACAGGTACCTGTGGAACAAAGCACCTTGCAGGAGAGAGCGAGGCACTGTCAAGACGCCCCGGTGCCCTAGTCAGCAAGTCTAGACTGAGCTCAACACCGGAACCAGCGGGCGTCGAGTCAGATGACTTGGCTGGAAGCACGGTCACATTCTCGGCACACCAAGATACACCCAGCCAGGTACCACAGCTACCATGGCCCGAAGACATCGGTGGCGCTCCAAGCCTCCGCTTGTCATCGCCGGAATGCGATCCTAGTGACATGTAATGAGATTTGGGGGAACAGGACGGGTCGCACCACATCCAACTGGCAGATGTCCCTGAAATCTAGGGTGATGAATCTGATAGATACTATCCAAGGGACTTGTCCAGGGCCAAAGTCAAACATCCAAGTCTGACTTCAGATAAATGCCTGCAAGATATAACACGATGCTGCCTTCCACCATTTACTTCTTCTTCCAAAACCACGTGAACATACTCATGTACGTGTGTGCCTGTATGTATGAGTGTGTGCACACGATATGTGCCTGGCACACACGCTCATCTCTCAGAAAGACTCTCGCAAGCCACGCGTGCAGAACCTGAGCCGCACAGGTCGGTGACCGCCCAGCCTTCCTCCTTTCCGCAGGGCCGACAGCCCCAGACCTCGTGCCGGGGCTACGCGGTGTTGGTGCAGCCAGCGTGGTTCTCACCGGTCTGATCCTTGCTGGTCACAGGTGTAGGGGGAGCGCCCGGCCGGTGGTGACTATGGAGAAGCTAGAACAGGTGAAGTCGGAGGGAAGCTCTGGACAAGTATTCTCATTCTTACAAAGGAAGAGCACAAAGACGAAGCACCTCACTGGACCCAGAGAGTCTGGCTGCGTGGCCTAAAGCTGGGGGCCATCTGGCCTCAACCAGGGAGCCCCACCGGGGCCACGTGGACAGAGAACAGTCCGCAGAGACGGCAGCGCGTGGGCTTCGGAGGACCTCTGCGGGAATGGGAGTCAGTCAATAGGGCGCCGACTTCGACACTCACTCCTGCTGAGCTGCTGCAACCGAGTCCGCCGGCCGTGCGCCATCCCGCCCCGGCCACCTCGGCATCCTTTGCACCTTCGTCCAAAGTTTCTCCTCACAAACAACACGATGCAAGACAGTTCCTAGGCTCGAAGCAGACATCACAAGACGTACAACTCCCTCCCCAGTTCTCGAATGTGTGAGTTCCGGCACTTACACCTCAGCTCTTCCTTCTGCCGTCCGAGGCAACGACACGTGGCTGGTGCGGAGTGGGGCGGCTCTGTGACCGCCCTCCCCAGCAAAGCTGTACACACGCACGGCACGGACTCGAGGAGAGATCCTGCTTGTGCTCCAAGATGGAAGTTCCTCCCCCCGAGCGTCATTCCGTCCTCAGGGGCTACTGGCGCTGTTGTTTGTTTTCTGATGCTACCAGGAGTCTCAGACCCCCAGGAGCACATGGCATAATCTATTCTACAGGAGGCAACTGGCTTCCTAAAACCAACCAGCAGCGAGACACCGCCATGCGCTGGGCCCATCCAGTCCACAGACTCCAAACATCCTGGCTCATCAGCCATTCCACGGCACGCGTCCCAAGTTCCTGCTGCTTCCCTGGAACCCTTCTGGGGAGCTCCGCCCACACACCACATTCCCGTTTCCACAGCAACCAACGAATTTCATAAAGAGCAGGCTGGGGAGAGAAGAAGTCAAGAGCAAGGGGAAGAGATACATACACTGTACCTTAACAGAAATGTGTGGAATATGAAGCCGGCTGTGGCTTCTAAATGCTTGTGTGTGAATGCTAAACATCTGAATAAAATTCCCACTGTTGTTTCTCTATGCAAGACCAATAGCCACATCTGGAGATTCACATGCTTTTCAGGATAGGAAAAATGCAAAGCGGAGAAATGGTAAATGGATTAGAAATCAAAACACCGACTGAGAAAACTTGAACCACTTAAGAGGCTTGGTCAGGGATTCTGGGAGAGCCAAGGAAGCAAAGGGAGCCGATGAGAACTATTTCTCAGCTCCAGCCAGTACTAGCTCATTTCCAGAGACTCTGGATGAAGATAAAAGCAACGTTCCCATCACCAACTCAGAACTCCCTGCTGCTAGGGAAGTGGCAGCCGAGCGCCTCAGCACCCTCCTGCCCACAGCCGCAGCCAGCAACCCCTTACTGTGCGTGAGAGGCCCCTGGGGTGACAGAATACCTCCCGCCACCACTTACCATCCTCAAAAATGGCTCCTATTTCAAAAGATAATTCCGAACTGTGCTCTGCCTCACACGGGTACACTGCACGTGCCTTCCGACTGGTAACGCTGCAGAAGGAACACAAAGGACACAAGTGAATGAAAACATGAAGAACCCGCACAGAGCCGCCTCCAGGTCACCCCCAGCCCTGGCTGCCATTCCCGGAAGCACAGGTATCCCTGAGGGTAGGGCAACTCCTTCCAGAAAAGAAACGAAGAGAGACAAAAACATCAGGCTCAGTTTGCCATAGCCCAGTCCTGGAAACAACCCCGACGCCCATCAACTGGAGACTGGATAAAGAAGATGTGGGTTTTTTTATAAAATGGAGTATTACTCTGCCATAAAGGATAACAAGTTTCATTCATTTATGTAAAAATGGAGACACCTGGAGGACACACTAATAAAGTGAAATAAATAGATCACAGGTATGTAAATACCATAGCTTTTCTTTGGTATGAGGACCTGTAGATGTAAATGAGTTCTAGAATGTATGACAGATTTTGTAAAATAGGAAATATTCAAAGGGAATATGGTGGGGCAATGTAATGAGGGGAAAGAATAAATATGTTTTGGCAAGAAAAAGAAACAGCATGTATATAATGGGTGGGGGGTTGTGGGGGGTAGGAATATGGGTAAAAATGAGAATTAACTTCTGTCATATATTGGTGCAAGTTCCCCAGTGTTGAGTTTGACTGTGAACTGTATATAGAATGTATCAATAAAGAATTCAATTTTTAAAAATCCAGCAAAGTCCCAGCCCCTGTTTTTCAAGTCACTGGTGGATTTCAAAGGCAGACCTCTCTGGGAAGCTCTTGCTGAGCCCCTTCCCTAGTTCCTCACAGACTCCCAGCACCCTGGAGGGAAGAGCCTTCCTGGAGCTCAGTGTGGGTGCAGCCACGAGGTGTGTTCACCCCTGTGTACTTAGCGTGCACCTCAAGAAAAGCGTCCCTGTGTGAATGGGCCAGCAGCAGAGGAAGAGGCAAACTCCATGCTGACCAGGCTTCCAGCATGCGCCATGACCTGAGGGAGGGTCCAAACCAAGGACCTGTGCATGCAGGACAGGTATTCTATCCTGTGCTACATCTCCAGGCTTTTCCCTTTTTGGTATGGTACCAGGAATTCACCCCTCGTATGTGCTGCCAAAGTAGCAGACCCCTTAGCTATATGGTCCGTGTTTTTTATTTTGTTTTTGGTTTTGAGACAGAGCCTTGCCTAGGCTGGCCTTGAACTTCCAGTCCTCCTGCCTCAGCCTCCCAAGGCTGGGATGACAGTATGTGCTACCACGCACTATGGGCTCTGATCTTTACTCTGACCACTCCAGAAAGGAACACTGCATTCAGCTTCTCCCTGCTCGCCCTGTGGGAAAGGAGGGAAGCTACACGTTTGAGTCCAACGTGAATAGAAGGGGGAGCCAATGTTCCTCCTCACTGGAGCCAAGTAAGAGCGACCTTAGCCAACACCCAGACAGTCGTCCTCACAACGTCAGCTCCTCTGTGCTCTACAGAACTAGCCACTAAACGGCCATGCAAGTTAACATTCCCAGGGCCCACTCTGATCCCTTCAAAACAAAGAATATGCCTTATATTCACGTACAGAAGGTTCTTCCAGAATGACTAGATTCAAACACACACAACCAGCACCAAAAGGACAGAGTAAGTCCATCCAAGCAGGCTTTGTGGGAGTCACATTCCTCTGAAAAATGCACAGTTGACTCTCAGCTCCACAGAGGGCTCTATATCCACTACAGATTTCAAATACTCTTTTAAAACCTGCATCTGTACTGAACACATACATACTTTGCTTGTGTCATTCTCCTGTGAACAGGAAAGAATAATAATGATTTACTTAGCACTTTACCCTGTATTGTATATTAAAAATTATCTAGCAATGATTTAAATATATAGGAGGAAATAGATAGGTGACATCTAAATACAACCCCAAGTCGTCTAACAAGAATTCAAGGCACAGGCAGATGGCGCTATGTGTAGGAAGAGGGCCCAGAACCAATCTCCCTAGGAAACCAAAACCTGTGTGCTACAGCAGAGCAGAGACTCATACATGGTCATACATGTTGACCACAAAGGCCAGGGCACCATGGGCACCGGTTCTAGCAGAGAACACAAGTCCACATGGCCCCTTCTGGGCGTCACTATGGTGTTTTATATCATACTTCAAAGCACATACCTTTCTGGGGGCTTGTCTGTTACGGTGGCAGCAGGAGAGGCAGAGAAAGGTGACAAACTGGGCAATGGGGATCCACCAGCTGGGCTGGAGCCTGGCACGGTTGGAGACTGTGGGTTGAGCCACTGGACCATAGATGATCGAGTCTGGCCTACGCTAAGGGTGGAAGTTGGAAGGACAGGATTAATAACACGGAAGCCATAGAACTCCACATGCACAAGAACCCAGCTCTCAGAAGACCAGCTCCAGATCCTCCCAGGCCCGTAGCCCAAGTCAGCCACAAAAGTCAGCCAGGCACAAACTGAAAGCAAAGCTATCATGTGACACTTCTGCAGACTTGTGGAGAAGAACCAATCTTGTCCAACCTGGTACTGCATTAGTTTGCCACCATGTGCCCACGATGTGGCTCGGATGTTCAAGGCACAGATTTTCTTTCTCTTAACTTGGGATTACATTCTGATAAACCCATCATCACCTGAAAATACTCTAAGCCAAAAATGCATTTAAGGTACCTATCTACCAGAAATCTTAGCAACACAGAACACCACAGAGTGTCTGTTGTTTGTTTCTCTTCGTGACCCAAAGACTGCTAAGAGCTGTTGGTCAGGAGTGTGAGAGCGAGGATCATGGCAGCTATCACCAGCTCGAGAAACAATCTGAGTCCAAAGCATTGTGTCTATGGAATGAGTGTCTTTATGACATTTTCCTAAGTCAAACCATCCTAAGTTGAGGAATAGTTGTATTCCTTTCTCCTACTTAAAGGGAAAATCCCAAGAATCAAAAGCCAGGACTGGCCTGTAGCTGCCAAAAATCAAAACTCAACTTTTTAATGTTTAAAGCAATTTTAGCAGGTTTTATGTGTGTGTGGCAACTCAGAAAAAAAATGGACATCAGGAGTTAGGATCCCTATAGAAAGGAAAAAAGGCTAGTATTAAAGATTAAGAAGCCAATGAACAGCCAATGGTACCAGTTGTCAAAATTTCCAAGCTTTAAAAGGTAGTCAATACAAGACTTCTAAAGAACTCTGTAATACATAAATATGTGTTGATCTCAGATGGGGAGCCCTTGTCTACAATTTACGAATTCTCAAAAGCATAGTGTGTAAAACTTCCCATTTCATGGCATCTTCAGTCATACACCATGCAGGGGATCTCACCCAGGGCCTTCTGGACGCTAGACAGGTGCTCTACCACTAAGCTACACTTCTGACTTGAGTGAGTTATTTTCAACACAAATGTATTCAACACATGCCATATTCAGAGGCTCTTTACCACAAATTCACCCTCCAGCATCAACCAGTTCCCAGGAACAGCTGCCTCGTTCTGCACCGCTAAGCCCTGTCTTTGTTTCTTCTATAACAGAATCAGTGCTGTGGTTTGTCTCCTTCTCCTTCAGCAGAGCTGCCGGGCTGCCCCTCTTCCCCAGGAGAAATTCCACGTGCATCGTTCCATGTCCTCACGGGCAGCATGGTCTCCCGCTCACTGTCCAAGGTGGCCACCCGGACTGACCTGAGAGCAGGCCTGCCCCATCCTGTCTCCCAGACAGCCGTGTTTCTCCAGCTGCCCAGCAGCCTCCACCTACTGAAGGCTCTTTCCGCCTCTGACCCACACTGCCCCTCTCTGCACGGCCTTCCTCCTCTGCCTGCAGAGGAATCCAAATACCTCCGCAGGCTTGTCTCACACACACATGGGCTAATGGGTTTGATTGAGTTGTTCTCTGATGGGCTCAGGTATTTCTTTCATCCTTGTCTTTAATTATTTCTTGCAGCCCTCACAAAGCAGGTGCAGCGCTAGCCACACAGAACCTGCACCCCATATGTGCAAACAAGTTCTGAGGTTCAAAGGCCACACGCAAACTGTGTGAAGGTCTGCATTATTGATTTAGTAGATATTTACCACACAGGTTTCCAAAAGGCTGAGAGGCATTAACAAAAACATTATTTTTTAAGGAACTTATTTACAATTCTCCTATCCACCCATTCGTCTGGGAATCACAAAGCCTACTTCAACCCAGGTCAAGAAATCTATAAATCTTAAAGTGATCTGAATCATCAGCTACAAAAGGCACTCAGTGCTTCAGCAGAAAATGAATCTTTAATGAGGTCTCACTAATCAGGAAAGAAAAGGAGAGAAAGGGGTGAGTGAGGCTCTGACGGGGAATTTAAAGCTACAGATAAACTGAACGAGAGCCTTTAAATCTCCCAGCAGTTATTCCAGGTGCCTGGAAGGCGATGGGTGTAGACGGTGAGCCTCGGACTGCACCCTCCTCAGCTGAGTCTTGAGCGGTCAGGACATGAAACCACAGCCACTCATCTGCTTAGAGAGAGGACAGCTCGAGGGCCAAGCTAAACAATGCGGCTCTTGATGAGGCCTTTTAGAAATCAATCATAAATTGCAGAGCTATTAAGTATTTCATCCTCACATCTGTATTTTTAAATTCACTTTTTCTTTTTACTCATGAAGGGAAAATAGCTCTTGGTTTTTGGAAAGTAGAAGAGTTTTGAGAAGCATCAGTGGAGAAGACAAGATATGTCCCTTTGATTTGTTCTCTCCATTTTGCCTCAAACTAGGAAGTTGGAATTAGCAATCCCTGGCCAAGGTCAGAGTGTAAAATTCACCTGTTATGTTTCTTCACTAATGAATTAATTTACCAATATAATCCATCAGACTTCTCAATTATACTTCTCTTGTGTATCTCCTCTCCAGCTTTTTCCCACCACATCTCAGAAGCCTCAGCTAACTGGGACTTCAGAATCCCACATGGGCACAAAGGCTGTGAACCGCAGCATTCAATTATGGTGCCAACATGCAAGTCTGGGAAGTCTTCATGGAAATGAGGGGCACAAACTTGAGAATGACAAGGTTTCTGAAAGAGTTGACCTACGTAGCCAAACAAGTTTAGAAGCCAGGGCAGAGGAGCTGTTTAGACAGAAGAAACTTTTCACAGCCTGGCCTCCAGGAAAGTGTGGGACAAGATCAGAACTGAGTAACTGAATGTTCTCTACTCATCCAATGACTGTCTCTGCCAGAGGACCGGAGTTCACAGGGGTCTCCCACAGCCAAACTGCCCATACCCTTTGGAAAGCAAAGATCGTTAACATGAGATTCACTGTAATAACCACCTCCTACCTTCTAGAATTTGGATGATTTTCCTCATAACAATAAAGAATTATTAATACCTATATTTTCTCAAAAAGAAGTATAGGAAAATATTGGTCTTAAAAAGATTTTCTGATATTTACAATATCTCAAAGGACTACGGGGCTTTCTTTATGGAACAGCAGCCCACAGTTCTGGTTGAGTAGTTTTTCTTAGCCAGGGCTCCAGACCACATCCACCGACCTAATGAGGTCGCCACTTTTCCTATTTGCCTACAATGTTCTAGCCACATACCAGGTGGCAGAGAGCAATCCATGGGGCTCTCATGTTTCTTTCACGTTTACTAGACAAGAGGTACCACCCTCTTTGTTCTATCTTTTCCATGATATTTGTAGGGCACATGGTCTTGGAAGACCATAAAAAGATTGTATCTACTCACCAAGAGGGACGTGGGTTTTCTGAACTCTGGTACTGTCCTGTAGCACCCACAGACAGGTGTTACCTGGTCTTGCTGCCTCGCTCCGTGAGAAACGGAACCCCAGGAACTGGCACAGAAAAAGCACTGATATTTCCACCACCACCATTACCGTTGTGATTAATAGCATCCCTTGGGTCTAGCCAGGAATCCCTTATCTTCTGCCAGCGTCATTAAGTCCTGGCAGGCTAAGGAGCCAGCAAGCAGGGTAAAGTTTCAGAGGGGACACTCTTCTTGAGAGTCTGGTCCTTAGGACAGAGAGAATACTTGGGTTGAGTGTCTTTGGATTAAAGAGCTAAAAGGACTTGATTTGAGAATAAAAGCTCAACATGTACTATAACGTAAACATTCTCAGTATTCTTTGCTATCAACTCTCAAATTTAAAGTATTTTTAAAACCTGTTTAGTGGGAAATTTCCATAGGAAACTTGGTGTGGAAATGTGATGAGGGGAAGGAATAAATATGACTCTGAAAGAAAATAAAAGAGCATGTATAAAGGGGGTGAGGAGGTGTGGGTGGGTAGGGATATGGGTAAAAATGAGAATTAACTTGTGTCATATACTGGTACAAATTCCCCAATGTTATACATGATTTTGAGATGTATATAAATTGTACCAATAAAGGATTCAATTAAAAAAAAAGAAAAAAAAACCTGTTTATTACCCCCTTCCCACTGCCCCTTTGACAATGGGTTTTGATTGGCAGGAATGGCTTGAGCCCAAACCACCAAATCTTTTTAAAAAGGAGCTACTGACCAATTACAAAATGTACTTAAGGGTCACAAATTCCTTGAAAGCCAAACTGTGGTTTGCAAAAATAGAGAAGTCCACCCTTCCTCAAAAGCTCAAAAGCCACACTGACCAAAACACAGAAATGAAGTAAAAAGAGCACTAACAGCTCTGCTATCTTCCCAATGCACTGACCTGAGAGTCTCCTCCAGTGCGCAGGCTCCCCTTCCGGAAGAGCTGACGTCAACAGAACCGTCTCCCCAAGCAAAAGAGAACCACTACACACGAGAGCACTGCACTAAAGACGCACCAAGACGTCCAACTGCTAACTCACAAACTCGTTCCTGAAAACGCCTCTCAGTCTGTGTGGCTGAGACAACAGACGAACTCCCGAAGTAGAGGTGTGGGGGCCGCAGGGGAGTTGAGGAAGACAACAGAATATGCATGTGTGTACATGACTAGGGGACTTTCTGCTATAAAAAGAATCAGCATCCTTGCTTTGGAAAATCAGGCTGGATTTCCAGGAAGATGCTACAGGTTCTGCAGGGCTGATGGGGAGGTGAGGCAGAAACAGGAAATTACGACCGTAGTTGTCTTTGTGTACCCTTTATGGAGTTATTTCATAAAATGTAATCAATCAACAGTCCCGGCTGCTTCTGAGGAAAACTGTGATCCTATCTTCTCCAGTACCAGACTCTATGCTCCATGCATATTAAAAACTTTCTGGCAACAGAAGAGCACAAATGTTTCGGGAAGGTGGGAGGGGCTGGAGCCTTAACTGCTAAAACTCGCCACCAGCTGCCCGGGTCCCCTGGAGAACTCCTGCAGCTGACAGACATTTCTTACATAGCACAGATGGGTCCAGCTTTGGGTGGCACTGGTGATATACGCTCCTGATTCCAGGCTCTTAGAGCATCGAGCATGATTTAAAATTCAAGGAGGGAGCACAGGGAAAACAGTGTCAAGAAACGACTGCTTCTCTAGAGCGACTAAATTCCCCAAATAGTAAGATATTCGACTACAACTATATGATAGAAGAATCCAATCCCAAGTTTGCACTGGGATGAAAAGATTTTAAAACTTCATTTACAAGATCCCTGAGCAGGGGGTAACACACTAGCGAACTGATCTTTCATGCCAGTCTGGGAAAAAGTACAACATAAGTCTAGAACAGCTGTCCTGGGCAAAAGTGTTTGAAAATGTTAATAAAGACAGAAGGAAATATTGTAGATCTGTATATGATTAGGAAATCTCTGTTCAGATAAAAGCTACAGTAATTCCTTAAGTGCCAGAGAGGGAAGATTCCACAGCAAGCACACTGTCTGGCTGTGAACAAGCCCACAGAGGGGCAAGAGAGCAGCGGAGAAGCCAGGCTTCGCGGCTAGACAGTCACCACCGTTCACACGGCTGGGTAAGGAGGCCTTCCCCGCCTAAAGGAGGCTCTGGTGCGCTCCTCATGTCACCACTGATGATGTGATAGCTCGTCAGGCCTCCTGCTAGGCTCTGGGGATGCCTAGGGGACGAGGGCACAGCCTGCCCTCCGGGGGCCCTGAAGTTAACCATCAGAGCGCAGCGTGGTGTGTGAGAGAGGCCTGCCAGGTCCGTCCGGGGACAGAAGAGAAAGCGCTAAGCCATCTCTAGACACCAGCGAGGCTCTTCGGTGGAGGCAGTGTCCACAAGGGCTCCTGTGACCTTTATTAACGTCATCCTTCGCTCCCCACGCGTGTGTACACCTGTCACTGTCTTGCACAATGCTGGACAAGCTCAAGTCCACAGTGCACTTACGTGCAGAGACCGCGTGCCTCCACGGTACCCGCGTGTGAGAACCTGACCTCGGGAAGGGTGAGGCTCAGCAGCAAACCCTCTTCGGCCAAGAGAGCACAGAGCTCACCTCCAGGTCACAAGGACTAGAGCAGGCTGCTCAGAGGCTGGCAGGGAAGGGCTGCCGAGGGCTGAGTGCCGGCTGCGCCTGCCCGGTACGCCACCACTCCAGACAGCTCTGGCCTGTCCCGCCCCTCGCTCCTTTGAGCTCATCTGCGGTTTCGTCTCCCTAAGTCTCCGCTTCTCTGGAGACAAATGGCAGGACACTGCTTGCTAACTGGAGGCCGTGCTGGAGAGGAAGAGAATGGCCCCCCGAGCGCAGCCTCCTCCCCGGCTGGGTTTCTGAGTCACACTGCACCCCTGTCACCTCTTCTATGACAGGCCATTTTGTCACCACAAGGCAGCAAATAAGCTATGTTGAAGCAGAGTAATTACAAAGGTAGGAAGCAGATCTGATCATTAAATAAATAAAGTAATTAAATATAGTGTGGAATCCTGGATTGAATCCTGGAACGAGAAGAGAACACTGGTGGAGAAACCGAAGTCCACAGAGCATCTGTAGTTAACAGTACTGTCTCACCATCAATGTTTTTAAATAAAGACACAACCATTCCATAAGATGTTTGCAGACAGAGAAGGTGGGGGAAGGGTCCACAGAAAAATCTGCACTATCTGTGCAATTTTAGTTGATCTAAAAATCTTGATCTTCAACAGCAGATTATAGAAAGAAAAACTCCAAATAAATTTTTAGCCATCTAAGCACTGAAGCCTTTTGAAATTATAATCCCACACCTGAAAGCATCTGGAACCATAAAGAAAAATTGGTCTGGTTCAATGGGAGGCAAAGACATTATCTGACGTTTCCATGGGGCCAAGAGCAGACTGCAGTTTACTGCTTACCTCAAAGATGATTTTTTTTTCCTGTTTGAGACAGAGTCTCGCTTTGTAGTTCAGACTGGCTCTGAGCTCTCTATGTAGCCCAGGCAAGCCTCTAACTCAGCAATCCTCCTGCCTCTGCCTCCCGAGTGCTGGGATTACAGGCGTGAGCCACCACGCCTGGCTCAAAGATGATTTTTAAAAAGTGTGCGCCTCACACAGCAGGTGAGCGTGGGTTGCCAATTAAAGTCGGCGAGCTCGTTCCAAGAAGGGCCCAACAGGAACCATGTCAGGCTTTCCAGGCTATGAGGTCTCATAGCCACTGACCTCCGCCATTGCTGGAAGGCAGAAGCGACCAGAGACCAAACGGGATGGACCAAGTGTGCCCTGGTTCTGCTCTAACTTATCTACACAAACAGGTGCTTGGGCAGCTCATCTGCTCCCCTGCTCTAGCTGGACCGTAGTGAAGCCTGGTGGGAGTGAAGGGATAAGGACAGCTGAGACGGTGAACTTGTCCTAGCCTGAGAAGGCTGTATGCCCACCCTTCCTCCCGGTGTGTGCCTGGAGTGAACCCACGAGCACCACCTGCTGCCTGGCAGAAGCTCCCTGCATCCCCCAGCCCTGCCTCTCACCCAGGAGGGAAGAAGCCGGTCCACCGAGCCAGCACAGGAGGATAGCAACTAGTTCACCCTTGAGAAAAAATGACTTTTGTAGGAAGTGTATAAGTAGGGGTCAGAAGGAGGGTCTGGGGAAATCTGTGGCGCCTCAGGATGGGGCACGTACACACACTGAGACCTGGCCTCCACCTGGGAGAGCACGAGCCTCCTCCACCGTCTTGAACAAGGATGGACCACCCTCCTGTCACCCGGCGTCTTACGAAGCTCACTCCCAGGCCAGCGTGCTTGCTTTTGCTATAAGGGAACCATGTTGAAAATGCACCCGGCCAATCTTCACCCAGAGAACGCCTCAGTCCCCTTTTGCTTCCTCGCGGAAGACTGCTGGGGAATCACAGAGGAGGGCTAACCCTGAACTTGCTAGCTGAACAGAAAAGGAACTATACCTTCATTTCCAAAAATTATGGGGCTTTCGAGATGGGAGGGTTGTGGTCCTGCTGGGTCTCTCTCAGTAATGTTTCTATCAGCTTAATTCTTGGGTGGAAAATAGCTGCCACCTAATGTGGAGGCTGAACATGCAAATGGAGCCAAGCATAGCTCAGAAGGGCCACAGAACTGCTCTGTAGTTACTTACCGGGCTGATCAATGGGTTACCACCTCTTTTGACAGTTGAGTCACCTAGTGTGCTCAGAATAATTTACAGATCAGGCGAGTCCCAGGGCCCCTCCCAGACCTTGCGCATGTAGTACCTAAGGGCCAATCCTCCAGATTCTCGGGGAAGCTGGGAGAGAGGCTGCCGAAAACAACAGTTGGAGGTCCGCATCCACAGCTCCAAGGCTACCAATGGTATCAGCCCAAGCTGTTCGGGGAGGTGATTATGTAACTGAGGAACTGGGAAGTCAGGGTGAAGTTCGACTAAGAAGCTCAAATTAGGTTCTCAGGAGGGGAGGAAAATCCCAGCAGGTGGCTGCCTAGCATCTCGGGGGAGCCAGGCCTGGGTTTTATTACATGCCATATCTTGAAACCTCACAACCATCCAGAGTGGCGGATGTAATTACTCCCCTTTTACAGCTAATCTTGCTAAGCCTGGGTTTGCTTAAATAACTTATATAAGGTCTCTAAGGTTTTAAGAGGCAGGATGAGGAAGCAAATTCAGACCTGCTTGACTCTGAAATCAATGCTTTGCCAGCCTGAGCTGTCTCCAGCTTACAGAGAAAGCTCATGAGGCTCCTGAGATACAGACAAACAGTTCATAAACAGGAAACAATAAATTCCAACAGCAGCACCAAGAAAGACAATCTTTGCCACAACAAAAACCAGTGAAACTAAAAACAAGACAAGACTAACATGGGACTTGATTTTTAGTCTTATGCAGTCAAAAAGCTCCTCCAAATTTCAAGCAAGAGAATGTTAGAAAGTCAGCGTTATAATGGGGCTTAACAGCTATAAGGATAATCAACATTCTGGTTTAAAAATAAAACCTCCAAGTTTCTGAACCTGTAGTCACAGCACCGCAGAAGCAGCCATGGCTCCAGCCATGCTCACATGCCCTGTACACAACACAAAGACGTGACACAAATTTCTCCAGCAAGCCGTAACAGATTCATATCATTTCTAACATTGGAAAGGCACCATTTTTATCCAAAGATGGGAGATAAGAACTTAAAGAAATAAAAATAATAAAAGCTGTAGCCTATAATAAATGTTACTAGACACGTATGGCCAGTGGCCAAGTATACCAGCAGCCCTATGATTAGCTTCAGGACATTCCCTGAAGCTAGAAATGGAGATAACTGGTCATATTCCTGGTAAAAACATGATGAATGACTCTGCATTGCCAAAACCAAAATTCCAAGTTCCTTGGCTAAGTGGGGGGGGGGGTGTCAAGATGCTGTCCTCCCCAAGTTTTGGGGGGATGAATGTGCCACAACCACATTGAAGTGTTTATTCCCTGTAGTCCCCTATTAACCACCCCCATGTCCCTTAGTGCACGCTAAATGGTCCTGCTGTAAAATAGTGCAGAGACCAGCTGGGATGCAAACTTATCACAGTAAGTGGATGGATGGGCAGGTGAGGTACAACTGGAACAATGGCTCCATATATAACTGGACAATTGCAATCTCTACAGTAAAACCAGCCTAAAGTAACCATGAAGCAACGAGGCAGGATGGTCAGGAGTCAGACTTCACCTGTATCTCACCTGCGTCCCTCACCAGTCATGTGGCTTGGGCCAGTTCCTCGTGTGCTTTGTGCCTTTGGCTTCGGCATCTTTAAAATGTTAGCTGCATGTACCCTGCTGGGTTGACACAAGCATTCAGATGGAATATTTACAAAGCTTCTAAAATGAAGTATGGAGGCACACAGCACCTAGTGCTCCCTGGTCTTTGAGTCCAGGAAATAGGAGAGCGTTAACTATCTAATTATGCTTTTCCACTGCCTGAAAATATCAGCCGGCCTGAAAGCAACTGGGGCTACAACACTTCTGGCCCCCAGATGCCCAAAAGAGACAGAAAAAGAGAAATCCTCTGAACAGAATTTAGAAGCCCACTATGGACTCATAGGAGGTAACACGTGCCCCTGTGCCTCCCCAGACTGGAGCTCCCCTGGCTTCCCGTCTCTCCGAAACTGCCCCCTGGTCTTGGCTCTCACTGCCGTAAACTGGCTCCTCCTCCCAAGCACCCAGTACCACACGGTGTCTGCTCCCCTAGGAAGCCACTGGCTCTGCTAGAGATGTCAATCCTTGGGACTCACCACATTCTGTAATAACCAGGTCCAAAGTAGAAGAAAGAAGACTGAGGCTCTTAACTTTATTAGGAAATAAACCTGGAAATTCTTAGAGTTGGCAATTCATTCCTTTGGCTTAAGCATGTACCCTGATAGGATCAGACCTGAAATGGCCCCCAGGTCTCACAGGTTTGGAAGGTGACCAGATTACGGGGAGTTACGGCTGACTTGTCTGTCACTGTGGGTATGGTCTGGAAGGCCGCATCTCCCTCCCCAACTCCTCCCTTAGCTCATGAGTTACTCTCCTCCGCCAGACCCCTCCGCCATGCTGTCCTGCCTTGGAGCAGCCAAGCACAGACTGAAACGTGAGCAAAAGTCAACTTCTTTTCCCTCAAGTTGTGGGTGTCAGGTATGTAATCCCAGAGATGAGTAAAGAAACTTAGACAATTTCTCTCTAAATTTATAGAGCTTCCCTCCTCTTATTACAAGCAATGTGTGCTCTTTTTAGTTGGGAGCAAAAAACCAGATGAGCAAAAAGTAAAACTTCACAAAGACAAATTCCCTGATTTTTTTTTTTAAGAACAATAGTTACAATGTGATGATTAAAAATATCATGACATGCCGGACATGGTGGCTCACGCCTGTCATCCCAGCACTCGGGAGGCAGGGACAGGAGGATTGCTGAGTTTGCGGCGGCTTGCCTGGGCACCATAGTGAGCTCAGGGTCAGCCTGAACTACAAAGCGAGACCCTGTCTCAAAAGCAAAAAAAAAAAAATCATGACACTAACTCTTAGGGTGAACTCACTGCCTTGGTCCAATAGTTTGGAAATAGTGAGAACAGAGAATGCACAGATGGGGCTTTGGGTGTAGGCCAGTGGTAGAGTACTTACACACATGCATGTGCACGCATACACGTGCACACATACACACACACACCAGAGTAGTGGTTGGAGAAGGCTCTTCAGAAAAGAAGAAGGTTGAAGAGGGAAGGGAAAGAGAAAGCAAAAGGACAGAGGGAAGGAAGAGGTGAGGACAATTTCCCTGTGGCTGCTGCACTATAATTTCCAGGGATGTGTGCAAGTTCTTCAGAAATCTATTGAAAACTGTTTCAAATGATTATCTTTCTGAACTTCAGATAAATCAAAACCTGTTGCAGCATACTAAGCCACAAATTATATTCAAGGAATAGTTTGATGTAGCAAAATTCATCACCTTGCTAAAAAGCAGTCCTGGGGCAACAGTGAAGAAATTGGAAATACCGAGCAGTTGACTCTGAGAAACCTCTATTTGATTAATTGAGGCACAAATAAAGTATGTGGCTAACAGATACAAGCTTTTGTACAGGAAATAGAATGTACCATTCAGCGATCTTGTTTTTGTCTGAGACAAGGTCTCACTGGGTTGCCCAGGCTGGCCCCAAACTCCTAGGCTCAGATTATCCTGCTATCTTATCCCGGAGAGCCAGGACTGCAGGTTCCACCACACCTGCCTTTTATCTAGTGATTTCAAATACAACATCAGTCTGCAAGTATAGCTCACTGGTACAGTACATGCTTCTTGGGTGTGCATGGCCCATAGGTACCAACCGAAGCACCAAAATAAGCAAAAATAACCAACCAACCAACCAACATCAAGTCCACACAGGCACAAATCTCTGGGGTACATCAGTGACTCAGGGCAGAAGCCGGGATACGTGTTTTGGGATATCTCCACCTTCACTATAACTAAAGCCCACTCCGCAGTGGGGAGAGGAAAGTATTGCCTTGTGGCCCTATCAGCCCAGCATGGGATGCACCTCAGGGTACAGCAGTCCCCAGCTACAGTAACTTATATACTAGGTGCCACCATCTTGAATACAGAGGAAGGGAGGGGTGCCCTTGTATCTAGACTCTGTAGGAAAAGCAGAGAGCCATGTCTGGTACTTCTTCAAAGAGATTCTTCTCCTGTGGCAGACAACCTAAAAAAATTACTTGTCAGGGACCCAGCTCCATCAATTACAGTTGAACAAAACCTGTTTAGAGAGAACTACTTTACTGGGGGGAAAATGACTTTGGAACGTTGGAAATACCTTGACCTATGATGTAATGTCCTCTCAAGAGACTGAGCTAGCAATTCTTCACTGGCAATGAAGTCGCCCATCACCTTACTGAGCACACAGGTAAGTAATAGTTCCAGATGGATTGACTGCGATGAATAATACCTCCAAGTCATAAACTTCAGCAAAATCTCAAGAAATCCAATTCTGCCCTATTGTTTTCTACCTGCCAGAAGCCACGGATGTATTTACAAATGGCCTCTATCAGAATCACAGCTGCTGTCGGTTTTCCACTGCAAATTTTCTTTCCAGTGGTGGAGGTTATAGAATTTCTGTACAAGAGGACGATTGGGTTTCTATGTGAGCCACATACATTCAGACTCCATTCCGTAGGTCCTGAGATAAGTGTTATTTTTGGAAAAGAAAATCAACCAGCTTGGTTCTAAACCAAGCAGCACTGGCAGTGAGTGCCGCCTTTGTAAAGCCCCAGGCAGAGCTGTCATGATTCCATCTTGCCATGCTAGCTACAAAGGAACTCAATTAGCACTGACTCAAAAGCTACAGTAGTCAACACTGAACAACTTGCATTCAGGGATGAGGTGGGTGAAAGACAAGACGACGCACACATACAATTACACACACAGAAAACCAACCTTGTAAATGTTAAGGAAACAAAGACATGTGCTGTAAAGAGAAAATGACGAGACTATCAGTGGAATTCCTGGAAGAAGAGATTTTCATCTTTCTTTATAAGGAAGATGGATCAGAAAACAGACTTGGCAGCCTGAGAGACACTGAGATGACGTGCATACAGAAATGGGATCTCAAAAAGGAAAGCATCTTCATAAGCACAAATTAACCCAAGAAATTAAATGACCTAATAACTATGTCAATAACATAAAAAGTTTATAAGATTCAATTTCTCTATGACTGAAAAATTCATGATCTAGCTTGGGGGAAGGGAAAGATACACAGAAAGATACACACATACCACATAAATATCACATAATACTCCAAGGCAGTATTTTATTACTGCCAAGGAATGATGTTGAGTGCAGAACAGAAAGGCCCCCATGTAGTCTAGGGTATGGAGAAGGACTTCCTGGACGGGAAGACTCAATCTGACCCTGAAGACAAGTCAGACTGTCTTAAATAAGGAGGCAGGAAGATATTTTATTCATAAAGAATGAAGATATTCAGGAAGCATTTGTGGGCTACTGGAGAGAGAGCAAACACACCACCCCTAGAAGTATACTGTTTTAAGTACATATTTTTATTTATACATGGAAGGTCAATTTTTGACTTCACGAAACTAGAGCATAGAACAGTAGTGGGAAACCCACAGCATGTTATTTTTCTTTTAAGACAAAAAAATGTTAAAGTATGAGTTGTTTGTTATAAACTAAAATCTTGGTATTCAGGTTTAATGGCAGTGCTGGCCCTTGGTAACACGTGAGTTTTGGGTTGCACTTTGGGCACCTGTCTCTCAAAGGTTTGCCATCACTGCACAGAATAATCAAGTTTAGAGAGAACGAAGAGTCAGAGTGGAACGGGGAGAGGATGTTAAGTGGGGCAGTAGTGCAGCCGAGTGAGAGGAGCAACTTCTAATGTTCTAGAGCACAAGTGGGGTAACTGGACGCATATTGCAAAACACCTAGTACAGACAATCTGGAAAGGTCCCAAAATAAAGACATGACAAATGTTTGAAGTGATCAATATACTCATTACCTTGACATAACCGTTACATGTATATCATGAACTGAAATATCACACAGTATCCTATAAACATATGCAATCATCGAATGTCAATTAAAAATAGATACCTATATTTAAAAATTGGCAGAGAAACCCCTTATCCTCATCACACTGCTCAGAGATGTTGTCTAGAATGAACACACACAAGTACCAGGAGCGGCAAGAACATAGGCTCCCAGGTCGGGACTTACCTACCGATCATCACCTGGGAAGTTACTAGAAACGCACACTCGCAAGCTGAAACATCAGCTCGGGGGAGGAGTCCTGGAGTGTGGGTTTTTAGACCCAGAGAGTATCAAGCACATGCTCTATCCCTGAGCTGCACTTCGGCCAGCAGTGGGCTTTTCATTAGCTCTACAGGTGACTCTGAGGTGCATTCAAGTTTTAACAGTGCTCATCTATATACCACAGATAAATCTAGGCTAATCGATGCTCACAAGTAAATCCCAAAACATACACCAGAAGCACTCTGAGATTCACGTGAAACAGCACGTATTTCATCCGCTGCATTTAAAATCTCCACCTCCTGAAGTCGGAAAAAGTCTAATTTATATCAAAATCTCCCTTCCAAACTCGATTCCAACACACCCTCTCCTCCTCCCTTTCTGGCTTTCAAGGCTAGTGTGGGTTTTTCCTGTCACTTTCAAATGTGTGCAAAGGGGAAACTGGGAAATTCTCATTTGATTGATGATCAAAAATATCAAGCTCTTCTTGCTTCAGGCCTGGACACACTGTGAACTGAGCCCTGGCTATCCAGAAAGTCACTTTGCTGTAGAACCTCTGTGGAACAAGATGGTCAACTAGACTGTTCTCCACAGACTGTGATTCACCTTGACTGGGGGAAAAAAAAATTAGGGGTCTGGTCGTCACTCACACACAAGCTAAACTGCATCTCAAGCACAGCCAGGACTAGGATTCTGGGTTTCTGGGGAATTAATTTTATTGTTGCTGATAGCAGTAAAGTGAAAAAGACTTCCTGCTGTGAAGGAGAAATAGTAAGATGGCTGGGGATGTGACTCAGTGGTAGACAGCTTCCCTGCATGTGTGAGGAACCGTGTAGAAATCCCAGGACCCAGAAGGTATGGGAGACATGTTAAAGGTGAAGCCTGACTAATAAACATATATGACAATCTCAGGAGAGAAACCATCTCATCTAGAGAATGTGTCTCCACTCTTGGGAATCTCATTCTGATTTAACTTCGTTCTTCAACATCTTCGGGTCCCCCCCAAATTTCTGCATGCCAAATTTCTCTAGACTCTCTTAATACTTAATAGGTTCATAATGATTTCATGTGAATTCTGCTGTAACTATAAAAAGCCAAGTACTGTGAGGAACACTTTCCAATCCATTTAAAGTCCCAAGAATTCCCAGCTGGGGTCAGATGACATCATTATCTACAATGTATTTTTAGCAACATTGGTTTAAAAAGGCATTAATGTTCTCCAGGTGAAATATAAATATATTTTTGGGTGTAATGTGATTGACTAATCAAGTAATATCTTATAATTATTAATGAAGCTGTTTTTGTCTTCCCTGCACACTTGTTTGAAACGCAGTGTCCTTCTAAGGTCCCATAGCCTCAGTCAACACAACGGGACAATCCCTCACACAACCACTTAAGTTTAAGGCATTTTGTATCTATTTGTCCTAGTCAGTGTGTTGTTATCCTAATATGCCTGGGCTGATCTACACGCATTTGGCACTAAACCAAAGTGAGGAGCCGAAACCAGGTATCGCTCATCAGCTCTCCACTGTGCAGGAAGCTGGCCAGTAAAAGGGAGCAGAGCGCTCACACAGAGCTGCCAAGCACTCGCAGAACTCAACGTCACTTTCCCGGCAGCTTCAAGAGACCACCTGTCACACGCATGCATCCTCAGTGCTCGCAAAGTATGCACAGTCGTGAGTTTGCACAACATCCTGAGTTTCTTTGAAAAGTACATCTGCATGATGCAAAACTGCCTCAAACTGAACCCAAAGATGGGAAGTGGCACCCATGTCCCTTGAGCCTTACGGCCCATCCTCCTTTGAGCAGTACGGTGAACACAGATAGCGCATCCTTAGCTCTGATGGCTTCGGTGCCCACTGGCCAACTCAACAGCAGTATCACAGTGGTCGCAGCCCTCTCTCCCTCGGCACCAAACCCAACAAAGTGCAGCCACTTACGTAGCAGCTGCCAAGTCCCCGAAAGTCCCTCCATCTGCCAGAAGGTGGTTTCTGTCTGGTGCAGGGGGCCCATGGGCACCTGCCGTCGTAGGAGACGGGGAAGAAAGTGAGTCCTGGCTGCTGGTAGGAGTGTCCTCCTTAGGAGAGTGAGGGCCATCACCTAGGGTGAAAAGAACATCGACTGTCAAACAAATACTGGGACAGAGAAGTAACTCCACTAATTATTACACAGTGTTACTTGATTAGTCAATCAAATTATATTCAAAATCGTATTTATAATTCAGCCTGAGAGCACCTGCCTTTGAAGGAGCTGTGTGTGTGTGTGTGTGTGTGGTGCTTAATAAACTTAATAAATATGCTCCTCTAGTTTGCATCTGAAATGTCCCCCAAAGGTTCATGTGCTGAAGGCTCAGGCCGCAGTCCCAGGTTTCTTAGGCTGGGGCCTTCAGAAGACTTCATCCTGGCTCCCAGCTTCCCTGGGCCCCATTCACCTCCACCCTCCACCCCTACCCCCTCCTGTTGGGGGGTGGGCAGGGCTTGCCAGAGAGAGTCTGGGACCAGCTCATTCCCTGACTCATTCCCACCCGGAGAAAGACGTCAATGATAAGCAAGTCTGGGGAACTGGAGACCAGAAATTTAATGTTACTTTCAAACATGCCTGAGACCTTTTTACCACCAGATACAGCGACTCCTTTATATCGTGTGATCCCTGCCCAGAGCAGGCTGATGCAGTGGCCCTTCAACATCTTAACTCACATTCTATTAAGACTTCTCTCTCCTTCCTGCCAAAGGACGGTGATCTGAACCCTCCACGAAAAACAATCATGGGAGAAGGGGCTGTTTTCAGAGACTGATCAAATGAAAGGATACCTCGCTGTCCAAGTACACAACATTCCTCTCTCCTTCATTGCTGGAGGGAAGAGAATCACTGAATTCAAAAGAGAAAGAGTATCACTAACATTATGTACATTGTTCTTACTTAGGAGAATTTCTGAAACTACCAAAAATCAAAGTATCACTTTTTCATTAGTTTAATCATAAACATTCAAAACTTTTTCTACATTCAACAATTTCTCCAACGAGAATGGAAAATCCGGTAACTGACAACTGTGGTCATGAAACCTGCTTCCTGGTGCAGGTGTTACCCTGTAATTGGCATCAACAAAGACACAATGTGCGGATAAAAGGACAAAAATGGTGGGAAAGGACTTCCCTTATGAGACAAGACATTCACTAGAAAATGATCCACTGCCAGAGGGAAGCAAAAAACTATCCTCCCCACATGAGCCTTATCCACCCAGCACCTGCCAAACCACCTTCCCTGCCTCTTCTCTCCAAAATATAAGCAGCCATCACTTTCCTGGCACACAAGATTTCACAGCCCGATTTGGCCTCCTGTTCCCATCACCTATTTTTGAGGATGGTGAGCATTTTGGAAATCCTTTATGAGCACAGTGCTGTGCCAGCTAATGAAGAGATCTCAGGAATCCAGCAGGGTCTCTGCCACAAGAAATGCTATGAATATCAAAGTAACTACTCTTGAAACCAGGGAGGACACCTAAAGCCACAGTGTTCCCAAAGCTGCAGGCAGCTTCTCATCACTTCCCTTCCCAGACACAAGCATCTCTCACCCTCTTACTCAGTCAACTGGCATTTCTAAGCCCCTGCTGTGAACTCGGCCCACCATGAGTGCTGGGCACACAGGGACACCAGTAGTCCTAGACTCGCAGTTACCAATGACAGGAAAAGATGGACAGGCAAAGGCAGTGCTCGTACAATGTGTGGATCTCAGGGAGCTTTGAGCCTCAGAAGAGGCTAGTTTCCACACCTCTGGCTACAGAGCTGGGGGGCAGCAGGAAACAGGGAGAAATGACTGCAGGGTTTACAAAGAGGGAGACCCTCCTAGAGAAAATATCAAGGTTGAAAGAAAACACAGAAGGGAACATGGCGGTACTCAGAGCTCCAAGCAGCTGGGACTGGGTGGAGAACAAGTCCAAGGAGGACAGCAGGTGCACCAAGTAGAGCAAGGAGCTCCGGCTACAACGCAGGGGGGACACATCTACAGGCAAAGGGCAGTCACTGCAGGGTCAGGCTGAGAGTGATGAGCCGGAGACTGGATCTGAAAGCTCTTCAGGCATAACCATACTGAGAACTCAGTAAGTACAGATCGGGGGGAGAGAGAAACAAGGCGATTCTCAAGTCCTCATACGACTTGGCCACGCAAGAGACTGTGACGAGACTTCAATATTCTGATTTCCTATGGGGCTGGTGCTGGGTGGAACCCAGGGCTTCATGCATGTCAGGAAGTCACCTACTGCTCACCCACACCCCCAGCCCAACCCCATCTGTTCATAACTCTCAGCAAGTGACACGGTGCTTCATCATCATGAAAGACTAAAACGATCTCAGGAGACAGGCAGAAAATGAGATCAAGAGGAGGGAACAGAAACTTAGTGATTCTACCATATCCAACAACTGAGAGGCTGCTTCTGCCCTGAGGTTTAGCATTTTGGTAAATTTTTATTCTAGTTTCACTTCTTTGTTCTAATGGCAACAAATCACTCTGTGCATCTTCTGATCATTTCACCTCAATGGGAATTAACTGCTAGATGGACGGAGCTTTGTGACTCCCTCCACTCATTCACTTTTTTTATCTTCTTCTACAATGTATTTCCTAGTAGTGAAGGAGTCAGAAATTGTACCCTTTGTATTGCTTCCTTGCTATTCTTCCACAAAGCCTAAAATGTGAGAAAGACACGAAAGTACAGAAGGTTTCTGGTATTCTCAACAACTGCAGGAGTGGAACTGTTGCCTCCCCACCGAGGCCAGGCTAGCGTACGTTCCTTGCTCTTAAATCCCTGGCTTATGTGTTAGCAGGATTAACAAAGAAAAGGAGAAGACCACAGAACAGGGGAATGAATAAAAGCATGGAAAGAACAGATCTTCGTCTGTTCATCTGTTGATGGACACAGACACTGTTCCCAAGATTTGCCATTATAAGTGGTGCTGCTATAAGCATGGGTGTGGATGTATCACTGTAATATGAAGTCTTTAACTCTTTTAGGAAGATGTCTGGGTGAAGGGGAATTTCTATTTTTAGTTTTTTGAGGACACATGAACTTAAATATTACATGGTTTCTCTTATATGCAAAAAATATAGAGAAACAGAAGATAGATAAATAGGAAGTAGGGAGAAGTTCAAGTAACTCCCTAATTTATTCATTACACTGTTTCAAAAATATTTTCAGTATATGTTACTTTGTTTCATTTTATTACTAGTTCTCATTGAAAAAATTTTGTTCTTCCATTTCTTCTTTGTACAAAAGAATCTTGCCTGCTGACGACTAGTACTCTCAGTAACATGTTGGCCATTCCTTTACAATCATGATGTAGTGTATTCACTGCTGTTATTCTCTGATTATTTTGTTATGAAATAGTTTTTATTTTTTCACAGAATAGAGCTTTTCATTTCTCTCTTACTATCTACTTGTACTATGTTAAAATCAAGAAAGATCAGAAGAGATCTGGTATATTAGCTGAATTTAATTTCAGCAAAGCTCACAGTGATGCTTGTAGTTAGCAGGGAGACAGCTGCAGGCTGGCACTGCAGGCTCAGTGTCAGGCCAGGATCTTCTCAGATGCTTCTAATTATCAAATAGTTAATCACTAGGATCAAGGGAAGATTTATTAAGAACAAAGGAACCACACAGCACAGTAACACTTTTCTGATAAAGGCCAATTGGGAAATTTTCAGCCAATGAAATTCTAAGTGGAATCCTACCTTTTCCCCCACATATACGAAGCAACACCAGAAACCTAACATTTTGAAAATAAAAAGATATGCACGTACTCAAGAAATTTTTCTGTATGTCTGTGCAACGGAAACAGGAAATATTCGGAGACCAGCAAAAGGCCAATGGCTTGAAGGCTCCTTAAATGCAAGAGAAGCAGCCAGTGCCTGGGAACCTGTGGGGCTCTGTCCCTAAGATCCAACAGGCCTGAGGCTGGAGAACGCAGATCTCTGTGTAGAAGCAGAGGCCGGGAGGGGCTTCCCAAAGCAAATGGGGGCCCAAATCTGTAATTAAATGACTCCCATCTCAGAAGCAAGATTTGATGTTTCTACCCCTTTCATCCTTGGGACAAGAGTTATGAATTAGCAATAATAAGTGATCCTGAACCAAGCACCTAGGCAAGCTGGAAAAAGTAGGCAAAAGTAGGAAAAAAAAAAAAAAAAGAGGAAAGAAGGAAAGGAGGGAGGAAGGGATAATACAACCCTACATATCCCCTCACCACACACATTTCACAATGAACTGGTAGACAAAAACGTCTAAGAAAAAAGAAAACTAAGTCAGTAAATTCAAACAAGAAGGTTTAGATAGAGTGTTTAACAAAAAAATCCTTCAAAGCCTAGTGGTCCAATTTCAGAATGTCCAAAACAATGGAACATAATAAAATGTACTCTGTTCAAATTCTTGTTCCTTGAAGATTTTCTAGGTAACATATGAATTTCATGAAAAAATATAAAGAATTTCAATCTTTGCCATAAATGGGTTAAGATGTATCCGATGTCTCATATATATACCACTAACTTGATGAAACTGTACAGGATTTAGAAATGTAGAGATTTCACAGATGCTTAATACAAAGAATAGAAGCAGAATTGACAATATTCAGTTTCCAGAAGAAACAAACTGAGAGGAAGAAATATTCAAAGAAATAATGAACCTTTTCTTAAAGAAATTTCAAGACATCAATCTAAATGGCTCAGGATGTCAAAAAAGATAATAAGGAAAATTCTACACATAAGACATTACCATGAAATATATGAATATTAAATACAAAAAACAAAAAAATCACAAATATAAAGAGCATATCATATAAAAAAGAAAAATAACCAGAATGCCATCAGATTTGTCAACAGTAAAACTAAATACAGAATAAAATTGAAGTAATTTTAAAGTATTAAAGGAAAAGAACTCTAGAGTAGAGAACTTATATTCAAGATGTCAAACTGTCATTCAAATATGAGGACCTAATAAAAATATTATCAGACATAAAAATTCCCAAAAGTCTGCCAGCCCACGAACTGTATTGGCAATGATCACAGAGAAATTACTAAGACTTCAATGAAAGAAGAAACACGGGATATTCAGCTACTTGACAATGTCTATTATTACTTTTAAAAAGAAAATCAAGGATAGTAAGGCCAAGAAAATTCAATACAGAACCAAAATTCTAGAAAAACACCCACATGGGGATGGAGGTTAGGCCAGAGGAGTCAAGAGTCCATTCACACCGGGCCTTGTGGCTCACGCCTGTAATCCCAGCACTTGGGAGGCAGAGACAGGAGGACTGCTGAGTTCAAGGCTTGCCTGGGCTACGTAGTGAGCTCAGAGCTAGCCTGAACTACAAAGCGAGACCCTGTCTCAAAAAAAAAAAAAAAAAAAAGAGTCCATTCACTTATCTCATATTGAAGGTGATGGAAGACAGGCACATAGCCCCAGTTAAAAACTAAACAGACAGCCAGGTGTGGGAGCACACTCCTGTAATCCCACCATGGGAGAGGCTGTGTAAGACTGCCAGGAATTTGAGCCCAGCTGTATCACAGGGTGAGTTTAAGGCCACCCTGAACTACATAGTGAGAGCTTGTCTCAAACAAAAAACAAAACAAAAAGGGATTCAAAAGATAAGACTATGATTCAAAGTAAGGTCAACCACTTTAGTAACAACAAGCACATCACTTCCTTTGGAAACAGCAGAATATTAGTTTTTCTTTGTTTTTAAAGAAAACAGGAAAGGAAAACAATCCAGATTAATGAAAAATACAAACTGACAAAAATCTTAATATATAGAATGGATTAAACCCACCAATTAAAAGGCAGTGCCTCTGCAAATGTATTTCTTAAAACCAACAATATCTTGATAAAGAAACATGCTTACGGGAATCAAAGGTTGAAAAATAACGATGGAAACACTAGGCAAGGGCCATTTTATACAGAAAAAATGACAAGGAGATGACAAGATAAATACCCAATATAGCCCCAAGCAACAAATGACAAGAACAGAAAAACAAACTCAAACTCTGTAGTTGGGGAATTTAACATGCTCCTTAGACACTGATACCAGGCAAGGAAAGAAAAGGAGAGGGGACATGCATCCACAGGTTGTTTGTTTCTCTCCTCTCTTTTCAATTCTCTCTCTCTCTCTCTCTCTCTCTCTCTCTCTCTCTCTCTCTCTCTCTCTCTCTCTCTCTCTCTCTCTCAAACACACACACACACACACACACACCTCACAATAGAGGATATGTTATCTTCAGTACCACAGAGTATTTTTGGAGAAAGGTTATAAAGTTTTACCAAATTCCAAAGGAAGAATATTAAGTAAACTCTCTTTTCAGACCAGCATTGCAGAATAAATAGCAGCTAATACATTAAAAAATATATTTTGCAGGGCCAGAGGGTTAGCTCAGTGGTTCCGGTGTCTGCCTCCCAAGCGCAAGGTCCTGAGTTCGATCCCTGGTAACCACATACAATGCTGGGCGTGGAGACTCAGACCCAGCAGCAATCAATACCGCATACCACAATGCCGGGCGTGGTGGCTCACACCTGTAATCCCAGCACTCCGAAGGCAGAGGCAGGAAGATTGCTGAGTTCGAGGCTTGCCTGGGCTACACAGTGAGCTCAAGCCAGCCTGAACTACAAAGTGAGACCCTGTCTCAAAAAAAAAAAAAAATACATTTTGCAGTTTATTATATTGGCAAACTATGGTTAGAAGAAAAATCATACTGGAAAATAAGAAACAATTAGGACTCAATGATAATAAAAATTAACTTTGTATTAAAATTTGTTAAGATATAGTAAAAAATATCAAGAGATTTATAGCTTTAAAATATTAAAAAAACAAGAAAGGTTCAGAACACTTTTATGCCATATTTAAACAGATAATCTAATTTTTATAGTCAAACAATTATGACTTTATTCAAATTAAAATCAGTCAATATGAATTTTCAATAAAAGCAGAGTTCATTGAAATATCTTAGTGTCTTTTTTATATTAGGTATACTCATTCCACAGGGACTACTGGTATACTATAAAAGAAGACAAGCTATCCCCCAAACTGGAAAGCTAGCATCCTTAACTATTGCTTGTATCGCTTATTAGCATGTAAAACTTGCTTAGAAAAAAATCTCCAGAATCATCATGAAAATTAAAAGAAAATGTGATCTGACATATAATGCTCATTCTAAACTGAGAAATAAATCACCAAGCTTTTATAAATATCATCTGGTTTATTTTGGATGGTGTCTTCAAGCAAAAGTAGGAGAATTTTCTCCAGCAGGGGGCAGGCAAGAATACGCGGGTTGACACACACTCCCTGCCCCAGGGCTGGATAACCTGCCTGTCCGGCTGCATTTCCGGACTTTCACACAGGGCCACCCGGAAGGAACCTGTCTTCTCCCACCTCAGCTCTTTCTCTGCCCGACTGATACATCTGTTCTAAGGCCGCTGTACCCAAAGAGGCCTAAAGCATGGAGACTCTAGGCTTAGTCTCCATGTTGAAGAGGGCTCAGGAGGTGAGAAGACCTCTTCAAGGACAAATGTCTCTACGCCAAAGTCCCACACAGTTGACAGCTCTGAGAATAAAGTCCACAGAAGAGGTGAAACAGGGAGACCTCATGAAATGCTGCAGCAGAAGGAGAGCTTCATTTGTTTGTATGACTTGCTCACACTGTTTAAGGCTGTTTAAAGCATAACCTTTGAGCTAGAGAGTAAACCGTCATCTCCTCATTTCTGCCACTTGGCAGATGAAATGACACCAATAAAATCTTACTATTGTAACCTTTCATCCTAATGTTACCCAAGACACCCGGGGCGCTACAGAGGACAGTGGCACCTACTATCAAATAGAACCGCCAGGTGTGTTTCAGATCCATCCTGACACAATTCCTTCTTTACTAAAATAAAGTCTGGGTTGCTGTATTTTATCACATCCAAAACCAGGGTCCTAATGCTCCTCTGACGATGCAAATTCTACATGCTAAAACTCAGGTTTTCCTCTCCCGACTCAAAAGAGCCGCTGTGACTTGACACTTAAATAAAAGCTAGTGCTGACAAGCAAACGTGGACATGACGTATGTAGATACAGTTAAATCTGTCATGGAGCTGGCGAGAAGCTTCTGCCAACTTAATCAATGGGATGAAGACCGACAACTGCATGTTGAGATGAACAGAGATCAAAGGAAACCACTAGAATCCATTCTTCAATGACCAGCACATGGAAGATCGCGGGGAGAGCACACCACCAAGGGCTTTTCCTACCACACGGTCACTTCAAGCCCCAGTACACTGCCTGGCTCACGGAAGTGAAACTTATCACAACTTCTCACACTGGAACAAGCAGAACAGTGACCCACCTTGCACAGAATTTTGCTTTCTAACAAGGGCATCCAAGATGTTCTACTTGTCTACAGCCTTCGTCTTCCTCCTCAAGTCTGAGAAGTACATCATAAGTCTGCTGGTCGTTAGACTATAGGTCAAACTGCTGTAAGCCATGAAACATTCCAGATTTCCAATCCTGAATCAAGGAACATGACCGCCCTGAAAGCTAACTCGCTACTGTGCCAAAGGCAAGATTACAGTTTTGCTCAATATTTTCTTGCACGCCTTGCTCTCGTCACTAGCACTTGCGTAATACTGACTTTCAGAAAGTGAGATAGCAGAGATGCAAACTTACTGTGCAAGCAAGGAAAAGGGGAAGTGACTACTCAGGGGACTCTCTCTCGTCTGTACTATCCATAGCTGCTTTCTTCTAAACAGCCCCCTTCTTATGGGGTGAATGAAAAGTTTATTTCTTCACAACTTGCAAGATGCTTGGCTGGCCCAGAACATCATGGAGCCCTATGAACTGCTTTAACTAGAAGGTACATTATCCAAATGGAACTACAGGTGCTCAGTAGAGAATCCCACGAGCAACACCAGGTTAGATCCAAAACCCAATTAATGCACAGCTAGCCATGGTTCTGGCATCTGCCTTGCAAGTGCAAGGTCCCTAGTTTGATCCCTGACAGTGAGATACACCACAGTGCCAGGCATGGTGACTCATACCCATAATCCCAGCAAGCAGAACCATATACCACAGTGCCAGGTGTGGTGGCTCACAGCTGTAATCCCAGAACTCAGGAGGCAGAGGCAGGAGGATTGCTGTGAGTTCGAGGCTTGCTTGGGCTACACAGTGAGCTCAGGGCCAGCCTGAACTAAAAATCGAGACCCTGTCTCAAAAAACAATCAAACAAACAAAAAACCCAGGACTCTTCTTAGATCCCTTCATATATTAATAACTGAACTAAAATGTCCAAAGGCCTCAGAAAATGTTCTTCATGAAATGCTACCGACACTAATACCAAACACACTAAAAGGTATCCAAAGAAACAGTCCAGCAGAAATACATTGAGATATCATCCAGTGTTGTCAGGTCAGATATTCTCATCTCCTCCAGCCCTAAACCGAGAATTATATCATTTGTTATTTCCCTTTAACTGGAAAGATATACATGTATATATACATGCAACTGCATGCGTGCATGTGCACACACACACACACACAGTTTCTTAACTAAACTTTTAAAACATGGGTTAGGAAAACCAAAGTTTGGCTTTAAAATGAAGCTTCTAAAATTGCAAATATACTGGGTATCTTTCTTTAAAAAGTAAATACAACCACATCATTCAAGGGAAATTTTTTCCTGTCCCCACAGTAGCAGGGAGAAGACACTGACTGTTAGGAAACAGCCCAGACCCTCTGATCAGAAAATGACCCTTTGGTCTCACATTAGGGAAGAAGTAGGAGCCGTGAAGGCACTGGCTTGGCCAACTGCTCATCAAGGAAAGCAAACCCCAGCAGTGGGAGGCACAGTGAGACACAGCTAGTAGCTGCCAGGTGCAAGGGGAGGTTCCTGAAGTCCCACTCAATCCAATTCTCAGTCACCTGGGCAGGGGGACATACTGTCCCCATCCCTTTTCATTGTGTCCTCATGAAGAGAGACAAGCACAAATGGGAAGCATAATGAAGCTGACCAGCACCCAGATGAGTGACAGTAGTGAGGGAGGAATAACTTGCTGGGGTCGTACCATTTCTTTAGGTCATGCCTAGGAAAGGAAATCAACAAACAGCCTCTCCTGCCCTCCAACCCCCAAAGCACAAAACTCTATTCGGATCTGTATCTTCCCATACACTGGATAGAAAAAGGCAAGTACTAAGCTGTACATTGAAATGTCACACGAGGGCATTAAAAGATGTAATAAAGCGGATTTTTTACTGCCTGGAGATCGTCAAAAATTCAGGATAATGCTTGCCTTTAAAAAAGCCACTGGACAGCTTACGTGTGCCAAACACCTATCCTGGGATGAGCTGCTGAAGACATCAGCTGTATTTAATCAATCACAGGACAAACAACACAGGGCTCGTTATAAAGTTACATCAGCATCTAATAGTTACAACCTGAGAAGCCACCTCTGCTACTTGGAAAGGTTGATGGAAGTTAGGAGTAATTATATCACAAGACCATTCAGTAACAGTCAAGGCAAACTGCCTTACGCCATAAAGCAGAGAGAATTTTTATACCGCGATCGCAGTCCTGGGGCATTATTTAGAGCCTGAGCTTTCTACCTACATCAAAAAGCAAAATGAGATCTATCAACCATATTGCATAGCGTCCTGAGGAACCGAACAGTAATAGATTCTGAATCGAGCGGTCTTTCATGAGCTCCTGGGGATGCCTGTCACTCCAACAGCTCAGAAGACCGGAAAGTTTCTGCTCAGGGCACAAACTCCAGGTCAACAGGGAGGATGAAGACAACCACGCTCCGGGTATTTACCTGCCCAGCACCCCTGGCTAGAATGTTAACTGTCCTCCACTGCCAGACTGAGACACCACCAACCAATAAGCCTGGGGGTTATGTTCGACAGGAAAAACTAACGCGACTGAGTTACATTTTCTTTGGAAGCATATTACATATGAAAGTACATTTAAAGCTTTCCTAGTGCATATGGCAGGACCTCAAGAAAATATAAGCTGAAATTCTTGACAATTTACTACATTGGGTGGTTTGCATCCATTAACTCAGTTATTCTTGGCAAAAACTAGGTCAAAATTTTACTTCCCAAACTCCTGGGGCTTAGAGGGGGATTTGCTGAGATCATAAAAGTCATCAGGAGGAGGCCAGGAATTTCAGTTCAGGTTGTTTTTACATCCGATGTTAACCACGAGCAAGTCTACCATTCAGTGAAATTCTCTGCTGCCTCAGTACTTCACCTAACAGCAATCCCCCAGAGGACAATGTGGTTATGAGAGAGCAGCCCAGGTAAAAGGTGAAGAATACAGTGAATTGAATGGGAGACCGCTGAGCAGGAAGGGCAGGCCGCACCCACAGTGCTATAGACGGACAAGTCTCTCCAGTGCTCAGGCCGCTCCACACCCTTTTGCCCTCGTTCTCTGCTTCTCATTCCTCCTGCTTCAAAACCTTAAAACCACACCTCAACCATGAAGCACAGTCACACTGAAACTTGCAAAGTGCATGCATATAATGCACGCATGTTTTCTACGTAAGCCTATGTGTGTATTTACATGAAACTGCAGGTCTATGTAAGTAAGCACTACAGAAAAGAACAGGAAACAGAGAGGCAGGAAGAAAATCACCAGACTCTCAAACCCTAAGGAGAATCACTACAAAACCTATTGGTTTTCATTTCTGTGCCTATACATGCACAGTGGACCCTTGAGTTACCATCATCAGCCCAACAACTTGCATTATGAGTGGAATTTCAGTTTTAACTCATTAACAAAGTTTTGAGTTATGATCCAAAAACTGCCACTTATGCTTCCAGATGGCCTCAGATATATGGTTAACCGTTACGGTTATTTGAGAAATCCTGGGCCAGTGTCTCTCCAAGGTCACTGAGATCTGCCTGGAAGAAATTATGGCCAAAAATAACACAGGACAGAGTTTTTTTTTTTTTTTTTTGCTTTTGAGACAGGGTCTCGCTTTGTAGTTCAGGCAGGCCCTGAGCTCACTGTGGTGCCCAGGCAAGCTGCCGCGAGCTCAGCAATCCTCCTGTCTCTGCCTCCCGAGTGCTGGGATGACAGGCGTGAGCCACCACGTCCGGCATTATGACCGAGTTTTTGAAGGCAACAGACCCATTTGAGTTACAACCAGCCCTCCAGAAAGAATCGAGTGCCTAAGTTAAGGGTGCATTGTGTTTTCAGTTTGTCCCTTTAAAGTGAGTTTATTTTTAAAATACTATTTTGTAATTGGCTTTTCATTCAAAATTGCACCATGTATTCACTCATTATTTCTAGGAAAACATATTTAGCATCACTAGAAAGTGAGAAGCCTGGGTGTGGTTAGTTAGGGAGTAACTGCAATGGGACACAGGTCCACCTGGGAGCACATGTGTATGGCATAACCCACAGAACACTATACAGCAGTGACAAGGGAAGGACACTGTCTCGCGGACAGGAGAAGCAATGCAAATATATTCTAGATAATAAACAAAAGTGCAGGACTGGCTCTTTATCCTTGAGTAAAGGAGGATCTATATATCAGATACAGTGGGCACTTGACTTATAAACTCCACTGGTTCATGGGGGCTGGTTATAACTCAAGTTGGTTGTACGTCAACACAGCTGAGATCTGGCTCTTTACCTGGGTACACACTACGGATAGCAAGAGGCAGATGAAGCTACCACTAACCTAATTAACCTGAGTTTTCATAGGTCAGGCCAGATGTAACTTGAGGGCCCATTGTATATATGCATACATATTCACACACACAGAATTCTAGGATGATAATAAACCACAGGTTGAACAGTGAGAATCTACTGATATTCAATCATTTGATAGGAACGGACAGTGGTTTCACAGGGCCCAGCCTCGCTGATACCATGGTTATCAGATCCAGTTGGGATTCCAACTCAAAAGACTTCAAAAACTAGAGGTTGGACAATTTGAGATTCCCAACACTTATTTTTGACCTTCAGTAAGTTACTAAACAAAGACAAATCACTTGAAATAGCTGATATCAGATAATTTGTGGTCTAAAAAGTGGCCATTTTACAGGCCTTTTCACATCAGCTGTGGTCTAAAAAGTGGCCATTTTACAGGCCTTTTCACATCAGCTGTTGCAGATACAGTCTGTAAACCAAGAAACTAAGCCAGTGGCATGATGCATTTTTCTATTCTGTCTTTCCGGACTTGATCCTTTTTCAAAGCTAGGAATACATGACATTTTTTTAAAAAATAAAGAAAACAAGGGGGAAGAAAGGAGGAAGTGACGGCCAAGTACAGTTCCATATACTCAGGCTGCATCAAAGTCCTGAGTGTGATGTTCACTCTCTAAATGTGCAGAAGCCTGTTAAAGCATCAGGCGCTTGAGCTGTTCTTACCGCAACCAACCCGAAGCCAGAAGTCTGCTCACACAGGCCGGTGCTGAGAAACCAGTCACATGCTCGGGGTGCTCACGATCACTGCTTCAGAGCAGCCCATTTCCCTCCCACCACTGTGAGCGCCCTTTTCACAGCAATGCTTGCACACAGCTCAGTCCATTTCAGCAGGGAGGCCACAGATGCCAACATCAGACTGCTCAGGTTGGGAGCCGGCCTTGTCATTGAATGACTATGAGATTCAGATCATCTCTGTGCCTCGGTTTCCTGAACCACTCAACAGGGATCATCCTGAGAGCTAAAGATTGTCTTACTCTAACAAACAATGCTAAGCACCGTATTTGGATATGATATTGTACTAGGTAACTGTGTAATACCATTACTGATACTCTAATTTTTGTACTATGTTCTTGCATGATCTGTTAAAAATGTGAAGAGAGTGCCAGGCGTGGTGGCTCACGCCTGTCATCCCAGCACTCAGGAGGCAGAGGCAGGAGGATTGCTGAGTTCGAGGCTTGCCTGGGCTACATAGTGAGCTCAGGGCCAGCCTGAACTACAAAGCGAGACCCTATCTCAAAAAAAAAAAAAAGATGTGAAGAGAAAGTATACCGTTACAAGGACCAAGAAAATAAACCGAGACTTAAATAATCACTATTTCTGTTATGACCCAAAGAATCAGGTTCATTACCATGGCTCATCGCAAACTTGAAAAACTGTCCTTTTAGGGAATATTGGTAGATCTAAAAATGCCAGCTCAGGAGTCCTTTTTAACAGGACTGAAGATGACACTGTCCCTTTACAAACAGGAATCCAGCAATGCCAGGGGAAACTGAAAGAGCATTGAGGAGCTGAGCCACAAAAATGCCACCCGGAGCTAATAAAAACCAACAGAGACCAGCCATGGTAAATGTAGCTGTACTGTTTCTGTTGCTTCAACAGCTAGTAAAGATTCACTAACCAAGAATGAACTATTCGGGAGTTTGTTTTATCAACTGTAGACAGCAGTCTAAATCCAAGTGGCGTCTCCCATGGGCCATCAGGGTCTTCCGGCAGCCGCGGGAACTGGCCGCTCTGAAGTAACACCTTCCGCTTCCGGAGGTCTACTCATCCTTCTGACTACCCAACAAAACACTGCAAATCAGTCACTCTTGACAGTCTTAAAAATTCTGTTTCATTCAGGATAAACAATACTTTGGTTGGTTTGAAAAGATGCTTCTTAGACAGCCCAGTTACCTCCTACGCTGCAAGAGTTTCAAAGAGGGTTAGAAAGAGAGTGACAGCTGCTTGAATTCAGAACTAGGAATTAAAATGAAAGCTATTAGAAGTGAAGAAAAAACCCACTCCACAGGGAGACAAGCTTTACAGAATTTTTCTCTCTTCTATAAATTCTAGTTACCTGCCATGAACTTATTTTCACCACAGAAGCAGCTATGTGTTTTTTTTTAAAGGCTTTAATAAGCTTTTTGCTCTCTCCTCCACAGAAAGGGGAAAATGTTCATGCCACACAGAAGCGGAGTTAAGATTATATAGGCAGCCATAGAAGAAGTTGCCTTCTGCTTTGTCACTGGCATCAGGGGGGCTGAGCTTCACGGGGAGCCCAGGGAGGTGCCTGTGCAGGGGAGGAGTCCTGCGTGCGTTACCGTGAACCACGACTCAATTACGGCCCCCAAATTCCTGGCTGCCTTCTCTAACCCACTGATCTCATCACTGTAAAAGCAACTGAAGAAATAACCTGTCTGCATTCACTCTGTCACAGATGCAAGCTTGTTCTAGGAGTTAACTTCACAATGCAGTAATTCCATGTCGAGGAGTCAGATCCCACTCTAAAGAGGAGAGAGGCCTTCATGTTTGCTTGGTTATCCGCAGCCCAATGTCAGACCAAAGAAACGGGTAGGATGGGGAGGGAAAAGATTTCCAAGGGTGGGACCAAGCTGCCGGTGCCCGGCTGCCTGGGTCAATTACAGTTCTGTGTGCAGCAGGTCGACAAAGCCCCAACAGCTGCAAGATGTCAGCAAAATCCACCCAGTCATGATTCTCCGGGGGTCCTCACACACCTCACGCTGTACACATCCTACTAAGAGCTGGGGAGGACAAGATAACTGCCTCACTCACCTAGAAAGGGTTTCAGCGGCTTTCTAGAGCTGCCCTGGGAGAAGCGAGCTTCAGACTCTAGGAGGTCAGCTCTTCGTCCTGGGCCCCCAGGCTCTCGGGCCAGTGGCTGCATGAAGGTGGATATGCCTATAGAAGAGGAAACTGACCTCCAGCTTACTTCCTCTACAAAGACGTCACAGTGTGCCCATTATTTAATATTTCTTTCCACTGACTTTCAACGTGCACTATTTATACAAATACTTTTTATACTTTTTCTTTATTCAATCATATTCCAAGGGAGTTACATAAGACTATGTGTTGAACATACTAACCAAATGGCATGTTTCCTTCTCTGGGATGAAAAGATGGTCTAAATATTTTTAAACTGACACAAACAGAACAGCAGATGCACCTGTGAGCCCAGTGAACTGCTCTGAGCTTTTCGAGGCTGCTGATACCCGTTTTGATTCCCTGCCTTCATGCCCCCATCTAGTCTGTCGAAGTCCCAAGAGCTGGCTTTAGCAGCTCGTCCACATACACACTCTATTTTCCCTCCTGAGTGCTAGTTTAAGGCCACAGCAAACTAAGCTTAAGTTAACTAAACCAGTCTTTTGCCATGGCTTTCCTGATTCCTACAGGTAGTCAGTTAAGTTTCCTTAATAGGACTATTAAAATGTTACAGCCCTTCTCCCTTGCTAACAAATGTTCAGTGGTTCCCCTCATCTTTTTTTTTTTAAAAGACAGGGTCTCGCTTTGTAGTCCAGGCTGGCCCTGAACTCACTATGTGCCCCAGGCAGGCCTCAAACTCAGCAATCCTCCTGTCTCTGCTTCCCGAGTACTGGGATGACAGGCGTGAGCCACCATGCCCGGCACTGTGGTATGTGGTACTGATTGCTGGTGAGCGTGAGTCACCACGCTCAGCATTGTATGTGGTTACCGGGATCAAACTCAGGGCCTTGCACTTGTGAGGCAGGTGCTGGAACCACTGAGCTCAATCTCTGGCCCTCCCCTCATCTTTTTAAACCATAAGCGACGTGATCTGAAGTGCTCAGGTTCTAACACCACCACTGAGAGCAGCAGCTGGTGTCTGAGCGCTTACTATCGTGCTCAATACATTAAATGCATAACCTTCTCAATTATCCACAGCAGTAGGTGCTATTTTGTAATCAACAAGACGGATTTAGACAGTCTAAGCAATGTGTGCTCAAATGAGAACATACACTCTTCCACCCATGATCTCCCCCACATTCACTCTGGGCCTGTCCTGCTCTTGTTGGTCCTTCAGTCACAAGGCCCTGGCCAGGCCTCCTCTGCTCCTCAGGCCAGTCCCCTCGATATCCCACATCTTGGTCTCACTCTGTTGTAACCTTGTTGCCCTATTGCTTCAGTTTTCATGCTATGGTGGCAAAAAGATGGGAATTAAAACCTCACTACTTAGCAGTAGAGACCATTGTGTGGTATGATGGGAAGCTTAGAACTCAAAATACACATGACACAATTATGTCAGTACCCACGACCATAAAAGTTACCTACGCCGGAGGTAGAAAAACTCAAAACAGTTCGCAGCATTCCATATTTTAGAATTAAAAGTT
This sequence comes from Thryonomys swinderianus, assembly GCA_004025085.1. Classification (NCBI taxonomy): domain Eukaryota; kingdom Metazoa; phylum Chordata; class Mammalia; order Rodentia; family Thryonomyidae; genus Thryonomys; species Thryonomys swinderianus. Next base: position 54,039 of record PVIC010005141.1, read on the forward strand.
TTCACTTAGCTAGGCGTAGTGGCTCACGCCTGTCATCCCAGCACTCGGGAGGCAGAGACAGGATTGCTGAGTTCGGGGCTTGCCTGGGCTACACAGTGAGCTCAGGGCCAGCCTGAACTACAAAGTGAGACCCTGTCTCAAAAAAAAAAAAAAAATGTCTACACTTAGAATCATCTACACTTATGAGACTTTAAAGTGACATGCTTTCTAGTTTCCCTTTCTCTTCCCTCAGGCCTTAAACTCAACCAGATTCTCTTGGCCTACCTAAGGTGGCTAATTCATACCACTAACACTAACCTCACTGACATGTGCCTTTTAAATGTTAGGCAATTATCCAAAGTTCTAATTTGACAGTCTTCAGGTTGAAAGGACATCCATATATGACATCTCTGTCCTACTTTGATATTGCAGTCTGGAGCAGATCAAAACATTTTTCCCTCTTTACTAATAAGTCTCCATAACTCCTCCTGATACCTACCCCATTGCAGAACTATAATAGATAACACACATTCAACAAAGTGTCCCACTGTCAGCATTTTCACGATCAACACGTTAAAAGTGCCAACCTAAACACCAAAGAAAGACCAATTCTAGAATATCAAATCCTCCTGAATGGCTTACAGGGTGTTTTGCTTTCAATTCATTCTTTAAATGGCCTTGATAAGGAAATTGCTACATCAAGCTCAAAAGAAGATACACATGGAATGCTAGATGCCCCTTTAATCTGCATGTGCTCACAGGTGGGGCTTTTGGGAGGTAGATCTAGGGTGTTGATACTAGGATTAAGAGTGTGATCACTAAACTGGTTTAGCATAGTTCTGGGTTTAGCATACTTCTGGGTGTGGATAACAGAAACTACACCCAGGGTATGGGTTCTATCAACACTTAGGGTTACAGTCTGAACAGAATAAAATGGAAAAATTGAAGGCAGGCAGCTGCTACTTGCTGTCTTCTGCCTTTCACACCATGAACTGTTTTTTCTTCCTGATGCCCCTCTCCCACGGCACTACACACACACACACACACACACACACACACACACTTTCTCATTCCTGGGGCAAAAAAATATATATATATATATAAAATATGTCTTACATATATTTGTCTTATATATGTATTTGTTTTATATATTTGTCTATATACACACAAACACACATATATACATATATACACACATATAAGAACTAATATATATATATGGGGACTATATATATGTTATTTTGTTTATACGTTTTATATGTTATATAACATATATACGTTATGTTTATAATCAAAATTAAGTTATATAAATGACATATATATAGTTCCTATATATATTACATCTCACACACACACACACATACATATATTACTTCCTAACAGACTGGATGGGGGCATGAAGGCCAGGAATCAAAATGGATATCAGTGCACACACACACACACACACACACACATATATATAGACACACATATATATATGAGAACTAGTTCTAAAAAGTATAATCCTATTTAAAATAAAATCTAGTATAGAAGAAAATATAATCAAAATTAAGGTGGTAATTGTCTTCTCCACTTCACAAACCACTGCTTAAAATATTTTATGCTTATAAAGAAAAATAACAAAGATCACTTTCATCTTATTTAAACTCACGGACTTCCTTGTGCAGATTTGGGGAGATTACAACAAACACAATAGCCTCTGTTTACCTAAGAGTAGTAAAAACAAATTTGAAGTTAACCTAAGAAAACAAACATACAGCATGAGATTAATAAATGCTATGAGACAAGGAACAATACAAATTCTACAAAATATATAAGACAAGAATCTTGGTGTAGACTTTATTGCTGTTTGCATTAAGAAAATTAACTAAATACTATAACCATTATAGTTCACAATAATCATAGTAAAGAACTTTTAAGAATTTTTTGGCATAATAATGTCTAACATCACTTAATTTTAATGACAAAATGAGCAAACATGTTATGGTTAATCGTGCCAAGGCCAATTAGTCTTTTATAAAGATACTAAGCTTTTGTGGCTAAGCTGGTCATATTTTCTACGGGAATGAACTCAAAACAAAAGAAAATTCATGTGTCCTGTGAGAGGATATTTATTTCAAAGTGTGGCTGGGATTCCAGGCTTCAAGGCCTATCCTATTGTGATTTCACTACCTGATCTGCTTGAAGGTTACACTAAAACCAAATCAGAATGTTTTCCACAGCTGGCTGTTTGGTACACAACAAGGCTCCAAACATAACACAGAAGAAGAAATAGCATACCACAAACCACTTCACTCAAATACCAAATCTGTGACAAAACCATAGAGTCAGAGATAATCCCCAATCTTATAATCCAGTTCCTTGAACCCTGGCAGATAAGCTACCTAGCCTTCTAAGCAGAAACTTTATCCTGAATGCTAAACAAATTTAACTTACACTACCATGAATATAGGGGAGGGATAGGTACATGTTTGCCTTTAACCTTTCTAACATATTCCTATAGACTAGAAAATTTTGGAAAAATGATCAACATTATCTACAATACATATAGAACAAAAATAAACTTGGGAAATGACTTTGCTACTATCAACAACAACAGCAAAAAAGATTAAACTTTTGAAACTTTCTAGTAGTCTCGATAATTAAATGATTCAGCTTACAAAAAAAGAAATTTAAATTTTAGTAACAAGAATATGGGCTTTTGTTGAGGAAGTAGTTTTTAATATGCTAAGTGGCACTGAATAAACATGAATCCTTTTTGCATCCATTTCTTATGTAAAGAGTAAATTGTCTACTCCTCTCCATTTATTTCCTAATTGTTTCAGAATTGTCAAAACATAAAGTCTGTAATGAAATACAAACTCTAGTTTGTTCTCTCTCTGAAGTAAGTTTTTCATACAATGTTTTTACTACTAAAGCCTAGCTATAAGTAATCGGCAGAAAGATAAGAGATTTTAATTATTTTATGCTATGACCTCCAAGGTAAAATACAATTATTTTATGACCAAACTAATGGGCTTTCCTGAAACAGAACAAACACACACATGAACGAATGAACAAAGGAAAAAAATCAAAACTCCAATCAAGGATTAATGTACAACTATGAAATTCTTTATATAATACAAAATATGTAAAATAATAGATCATAAAATAATTAACAGCCCCAAGCTAGGAAAACTGAATACTTCAGTCTTTTTTCCCTTTAAAATCAAAGAATTTTTTCATAATTATTTTAGACAGGGTGGGGGTGGAGCCCAGCAGTAAGAGCTCACCTAGAACATGCAAGGTCTTTGGTTTAATCTCCAGAACCAGGAAGAAAATATTCTATAACCTAAAATTAGGAAAGCTAAGCTTGTGCACCATCTTGAGTTTTTCCTAAGTGATGTGCTGAATGCTACAGATACCTCTTAGCCATTAATAATTATTTAACCAAAAGAGTAGTATTTCTGTATATTTGATCATATACAATGATCCTATTCCTACAAATACTGAAAATTAAATGTGATTCCAAGACAAATGGACATTGTTGGTCAAAACCCTTATGAAACACAGTGAGCGTGGTTTGCGCCAGAAGGGCCAGCCAGCCAAATGCCATATTGTTCTCTATCTTCTGGAAAGATTTCTTTTGCTCCTACTTCCTGACCTTTTCTTACTTCGATATTTCTTAACACTTCTTCCAGAGGACAGGTGAGATGTACGAGAAGGTACAATTCAAACCAGGCAGTTGTATTCCTCATTAGCAACTCTGCTGAGAAAGAGTGAAATCCAGAAAAGAAAGGGGGGGGGGGCTAGTTGGGATCAGAAACCAACATCTAAAATGAAGTTATGAAATTACAAGTTGATTTTTATGATTGATGCCTTTCTCAGGAAAATGAAGATCTAACTGTAAAACTAATGCATATCTCCTAAGTACACATGGTAGAAGATATCTAAAGAAATTCACTGGAAGGTCTCAGCCCCTAGTTTTTACAACAGGGGTGTTCTGAGGCTTCCTGTAGATACCCAAGCCCCTGAGGAGTTAGTTCACTGACATTAGGGACTTAGACATTGCAATGTGTAGGTGCTATCATGAAGGTACAGTAGACCCTTGACTTATGAACTCCAACGGGTCCCACATGCTGACTGTAACTCAAATTGGTCATAAATCAATACAGCTGAGATCTGGATGTTTGCCTGGTTACACACTATAGACAACAAGAGGCAGATGAATCTTCTATTAACCTAAGTAACCCAAATTGTTTGTATTTCAGGTCAGTCGTAACTTGAGGGTTCACTATGCTGTATTTGTTCCCCATTATCTTCTTTGATTTCACACTCCAAAACCAGTCTAATTTAAGTCAAAAGATACTACCTGAAGGTTTTTCTTAAAAGATGAACAGAGGCAAGAAGAAACAGAAAAAGAAAACAAATTTCAATTTATGGAAATGGGCTAAATCTGAGAGAAGCCAGCATCAGAATCAGTTTCAGATAAGCACGTGAAGACGCAGGCTGTGAGACCAAGTCATCTTGCTCTCCACACCGACCACCACGGGACCCCAGGTCACCACAGTGCTCCCTGTGGGGGCTCACGTCCTTGCTCTGTATGCATCCACACTGAGAATTCACATTTCCAGGCTTTCTCTGCAAAGGGGGCCATCTGGCAGTACTGAGGCATGTGGCTGAATTCAGCAGGGAGCTGGATCGCGGTAACTTGGATGGGACTTGAGAAGTACCATGTGCCAGTCCGACTGCAGTCCAGCCTCGGTGCAGAGGCCCTTTTGACACAGTCAAGTGTTCTGTCTTGAGAGAAAGTCAGACAAGCGGAGCAGGCACAGGGCAGGGGCTCTAAACGCCAGGGCAACGACAACCCGCGCCTGTCACCTGGACACACACTGAACAGTAGAAGCAACCAGCTCCTCTCTTAAAAGTTCTGCTTTAGGGGCCGGAGATTTAGCTCAGTGGTTCCGGCGCCTGCCTCGCAAAGCGCAAGGTCCTGAGTTCGATCCCCGGAAACCACATACAATGCTGGGCATGGAGACTCATGCCCACCAGCCATCAATACCACATACCACAGTGCCAGGCGTGGTGGCTCACACCTGTAATCTCAGCACTCGGAGGCAGAGACAGAAGGATTGCTGAGTTCGAGGCTTGCCTGGGCTACACAGTGAGCTCAGGGCCAGCCTGAACTACAAAGTGAGA
>PVIC010005142.1:0-59207 GCA_004025085.1 Thryonomys swinderianus
GAGCTGTAGCACAGCCCTTATCTAGAGGAATTTAAAGTCTCCGAAAGTTTGAGAATGGCGTTTGCATCATGGGACAGGGCAGCACGAGGTGCACTTGTGCCCCCAGTGGACAAACTGTAACCTGCAGGTTCTCATTTGTTCCCTCTTCTCCGTCCATCCGTCTGTCCGTGTCTCTGTATCTCGTTTCAGGAGAAGCCATGTTTTATAGCTGCTTAGGACGTTCCTCGCTGAGCACGGAGAGCATGTTCCTGCTCCGAGGTCCGCACTCCCCGAGCAGAGCAGCGGGGCCCGCAGCAGGGGCAGCGCGCTCTTCACAGCCCCCCTTGACCGTCCTTTGCCTCCCTAAGTGGTTCAACATGCCTGGGTGCCGGACTTCGCATCCTGCGCTGGTTCCCGCCGTCGCAGCACTCGGTTTGGCTTCCTGGTTGGGAGAGCTAATCTTCCCTAATTGCTTCCCATGAGCGCAGGAGGCGGGAGGACTCCTTCTCAGGGCCCCGCTCTGTTCATCAGCTTTGCCAAGAGCTGAAAGCAGCTTTGTGCTCAAGGCCTTGTTTTCTGTATTTGGGTAGAAAATTCTGATCACACATCCTGGTGTTCAAGGATCCCTAATGGGCTTCTTCACACCGAAAGATTCAAATCGCCCTCCCATTCATGGAGTTCTCTAAAGATGTTTGTCTTTGTTTTTTTTAAATGAAATTTAATACCTGTATAGAAGAACTCATTCTCATTGTAATTTATACGAATTAGTTTTTAGAAAGGAAAAGAAATAGTAAAAAAAAAAAAAAAAAAACAATCCTCCAAACTTTTAATCTAAGAAAACCACTTTTAAAAATTTTAGTACGCCATACTATTTTATTTTAAAAAATAAATCAATTGAGAAAATCCCAGATTTATATATTGCTTGTAGTTTTGCTTAACAAACTTAGCAAAAAACACAATTTTGATGAGTAAATAAAATTTCAGTGCCCAGATATACATGTTTTATTATGCATATATTTACACTGCATCCCAAAGAATGTTCTAAGTTCCGATCTCTGTCCTTATTTCTGATATTTTATGGTTAAGTCCTGGAAAAAATCTTGGAGGTAAAAATATATATGAACTTTTATGGTTACAGGTGTGTAGTTCCAAAGTGTTATATCAATTATGTGCCATAAAGCATCCTTATTAGCACTGAGTATTATCCTATTTCACAGTATGAGAAATGAAATAGCACTTTGTTATAATTTTCATTACTTTGTTGACTGATGATGGTAAAGATATTTAACTTTTTTTTTCTTTTTAATTTACCCATCTTTTCCGGAAACCTTTAGCAGGCGAGCGTTGCCAAATCCCTCAGCCGAGCTTCAGGTTTTATCGTCCTGAAAGACTTGTGAGCTAAGTGACATTGCTGTAGGCTGTCACCTGAGACAAGGTAGAGTTCCAGCGCATTTAGACAAGGAAGTTGCTCATTTGTTTGAAGGAGAACATTAGTAGGAGCTATTCCAAAACCGGAATGGAATGCAGACCAAACGTTTGAGGCCCAACCCATTAATCATGAAAGCATTGTCACTAGAAATGTGAGCGGATTTTGAAAGAAGCAATGGATGTGCCAGACTAAAGGACGGAGAGGTGTGAAGATTTTTCACACTTACTGTTTTTCTCCAAGGCCTGACCCTATGGACATATTCATATTCATTGTGATCTTTACCCCCAGAAAGGTGTGGACTCTGTAGTCACTTGGCATTTCATGTGCTTTTCGGGGTAGTCTAAACCCAAGTGAGGACACTCAGGCCTTGTTGGGAACATGTCTGCCGGGAATTTCCAAGTCCGTCCATGCCTGGAAAAGTTCCCGCATGGAACTCTCTCTTTATATCTTGTCTTCTTTGGGGGAGAAAAGAGCTCCATGACACAGCTTTCCTGTGTCCCTGTGTGACAGAGAGTGTGGGATGCTTGGGAGTTTCAAACTGACATAGAGATCCTAGTTCTGGGCAGCTCTGGGCTACTTTATATAAACATAGATTCTGTGTAACCAAACTTCAGCTAAGCTTCTCTGAGTCATCTTCTTAACTCGACTTTGATCTTGGACTTCTTCATCCATCTTCGCTGAGCTGAATCTCATTAAAGGTTCTAAGTCAGTTGAGAGACAAGCTTCCCACTCTTTGTTGCTGTCCAGCCTCATCTCCCACCTTCAATAAGTCCCTGAGCTTCCTTGAGCTGAAACCTTCTATGCTTTGATGTCTCCTGTTAATAATTTTCCATCCACTCCCCCCTTCACTTTGGTCATTTACTCTATATCCTCTCTTGCCCGAATATTCAATTTTGAACTCAGTCTCTTCCCTCTATTGCAGTAGTCCCAAATAAAGTCTTCTTTACTGTTTCAAAAATCGTCAGAATGCTTTAACAATGTCTGTCATATACGCTGACCTTCCTAACTCTCTTGAGAGTACAAATGAGTTGTTTCATAACTACGTAATGTAGAATACCCTTGGGTTTGGTGACTGTGGATAACAGTTTCCTTGGTACCAGAAGCATTTCCACAAATAACAGCTCATTAGTCCCCTGCACCTACGAGAAGCTGACTCTGAGGTTTGCTCAGCTCTGTGCAGCTCCACAGAAACACTGCTCAAATACTGATCCCTTTCTGTTGCCAAAATGCTGCTCAGGCTGTCTGTTTAGAAACTGATGATAAAACCTATAATAAGGAAGATCAGGAAATCAAGCATTCTAACTAGGAACAGCTAAGGTCAAATGTAGCACAGTAGTATTGGTGGACACCATAAGATGGAGAGAGATGGAAATCCCTCCGGGTCACCCTATCACACTGGTGACAGAGGGAGGACGGTGCACAGTTCTCTCTACTCGCTGCTCAATGTGTGGACTTCTTCATATACGTACCCACTGTCATCCACTCAGAAACTCAGACAGCAAATCAGAAACATAAAATCACAGGATTAAAAGGATCCCCAGCAGTATCTGGCAATAGGAATATCCAAGGGACTAGAGATGCTTCTACTTATACAACTACTGAAGGTAGAATGGGTACAGAAATGCGCTCCCGTTAACTTGCAATGCTGTGTTGTTTTCCTACACCATAACGTACAGTATCCAAAGATAGTATCTCTAGGGTTAGCCGAGGTTGAGCGATTAAATCAGCGGGATGTACGTCCATGTGGGGGGGGGGGTTGTTTTGTGTTATTTTGTTATTTTTTGAGGCAGAATCTCACTTCGTAGTGGCAGACTGGCTTAAACACACTGTGTAGCCCATCCTGGCCTTATATTCATGGCCATCATTCTGTCTCAGCCTCCCAAGTGTTAGGATTATGGGTGTGCGCCACCACGCCCAGCTGGACAGTTTGGTTTCATGTGTGTTCTCGCAATCTTTTGATGGGGTTCTATATGTGTTACTCTAGGTGGTCATTTTATTGTGAGCATATTGTCCTCCTATGCAGAGGGATTTTTACAGTGAGCAGAAAGCTGTCTGATTTATTGCTATAGTTGTCGGCAGGAGCAAACGTGGTTAGTGTCTTCTGAACAAATGCTATCTCTTCTTTAAGTTCAATGAAGCAAGAAAAAGGCAGTTTAATTGAATGTGGACATAGCGGGGGAGCTGTCCATTGAACACTAAGTTCTTTGGAAATATGTTTACCAGGTGCCCCTAAGCGCTGTACCTCTGGAGCGATGGGCTTTATTGTAAATATTATTCGTTGCTTTTTTGGGATATTGTTTTGGTTCACCAATAAATTTTAAAACCTTTCTGCTTGCTTCAGCAGCACATATACTAAATTTTAAAATCCTTTTGCGAGTTGGGAGGAAGAAGCTAAATAAGGATAAACAAGATGCCTCTGCCTAGTAATGTGTCTTGGTATTTATGTAGGTCTGATGAGTTTTATCAGTTCATTGTTGCTGAAAATGCACTGTTCCATGCACGCCAATTCTGTAAGATTAATGTAATCAGTAATGTATCAAAAACATACAGTAATCAAAGAAACAATCCAAAACCCTGTGGCTTGAATAATGGACATTCATTCTCGTTCGCTGGCCTGGAGTGGTGGGACGGGGTGCCGACAGGGGCCGGGCTTGGCTGACGCATGCAGGCTGAGCTGTCCCGTGCAATGATGGTGACCATCAGGTCAGCTGGCAGTGAGGTGACAGAAGGCGGCTTTGCTCCTGCGTTTGGCTGTGGGCTGGTCGTCAGTTATGCCTACAGGGATGTCTGGTTTCTGTGTCTCTCGCCATCTCGCGTGCTCTGTGTGGTTCGTTCACACTGCAGAGGCCAGGTTCTGAGAGAGAGGTTGCAATGAGCACACAGAACCGTTTCTGCCCGTGGTGTTGCCCAGAGTAAGATGCCAGGGAGCCCGACTGCAAAGGGGGGCCAGTGGGCTTCACGCCTTGACGGGCCAGACACAAGTTTGCGTTAGAAAGGGGAGATCAGTAAGGACACAGTTGGAGACATGGTTGTAACTAATCTGTGGTAGGCTTAAGGAGGCATTTGGGAGTTAGCTTCTGCTCCAGTGAGTTTCCACCACTGTGGTTCAGAGACCGTTTCTGAAAGATCAGGCCTCCTTCAAACATCCATCGTCCTCCAGTGGGACCGGAACTTCATTCCCCTGCAGGGTGGTACGGAAGACGGGAAAGAGCGCCGTCCCTGTAGGGTTGAGGTACTTCACTGTGATTTCTGTGGCTTAACCGCAACTCAGATTTTCACTAGCAAAACTCCACTCTATGGCCAGAATACTGCCCCTCGCTGGCTGCTTCAGTGGGAACTCCTGGATTTCTCTGGATGAATCACAGAAAGTAACAGACTTGTGGAAGAAATGTTAGATCACAGAAGTTGTTACTTTCTTAATTTGGTGATGTTTGTTTCACCCAGTAGTAGACACTGAATGCCGGGTGTGATGCCTGTGAGGCGAGTGCTGTACCACTGAGCGACACCCCAGCTCTGACTTTATTTCTTACCCATCAGTGACTCCTTTGAGGACCCACCAAAAGAAACGGCCCTCTCTCCCCTCACCTTTGTACTGCTTTAGTGGGAAGCCTGACTTCTGTGCCTCAGACTCAAGGAAGAAAAAGACTAGCTCATCATGTTTACATAGGATTATCCTATGGCGCAAGGCCCTAGTTTATTCCCCAGCTTCTCAGGAATAGGGTTCTTACTCACCCAGCTCTAAAGAGGCCACACACAAGTGCTGTACTGCAGAAATATAAAAAGTTAACGAGTGAGCCCCTATGAGAAACTCATGTCACATTATTAATACCTGTGAATATTCCTTTATATGCCCGAAAGTAGGGCTCAATTGCCCATCCTCACAGAAAGAGCTCATCCTGACTTATCAGTGTGCTAAGTGTAATCCTATGTGCCCTCAGAAGAAAGAGCCAGAGAGGGCTCCGAGACAGACGGTGGGACTGAGGAGACCAAGGCGGGACAAAGGAGGGCAGTGCCCCTGCATGGAAGGCGCCAGTCAGAGGTCGCCTTGAAGCTAAACCTGAGCAGTGTGCTGTTAAGGTTACAAAAGCAAAATTCATGGAGGTACTTAAAATCTTAAGTTCAGCTTACAAACCAAATTAAACTGATGAAATGTGTCCAGCAAGTTTTAAGAATCATTCTCAAGAGAACTTTGATTAATTATTTCATCCCATTTTCCAATGTAGTTAAACATTTTTAGCACTTGAAGCTTTATTTATAAATATAATTTCCTTTTAAGTATTTTAACTTGTCTGATTTAACAAATGAGGTAACTCATCAGTTAAATACTTATAAAAACAAAGTAATTATTGAGATCTCTAACGGTCCTAAATTCGTATCTAAATTTAGTGAACGTTCACCTGAAAATACAAGTCTAAAGCACTTACTCAGTTTCAAACTGTAAGGAATCAAAATTCTAATGAAATGTTTCTTTCATTGGCCAAGATAGCTTACAATGAAAATATATAATGTGTCAACTATGCAGGATCTTTAATGCAACATTACTTGAAACTATGGGCTTTGTGTCGTATAGATTACTCTTCTTGATTTTCAATATTACCAGAGTTAGAAGGCATTTGCCCATCAAGGAGCCGCAGTGATGCCCATCCATGCCCAGTGGGAGTGATCCTCCCCTGAAATTCTTGGGCTTGACCTCTCAGCTTGCCAAGGTGTTTTTGGGACTCAGAAGCCCTTTCCTGGAATCAGTATTGCCTCTGCTACACTACCCTTACCGCCAGAGGTGCCCCTGATCCATTGGCTTATCATTGTGTCTAAATGAAATTATGTCAGAGACTGTATCCTTGACACTGAAGCTGTGTGTGACTAGATCTTACACTCCCTCACAAAAATCTAAAATCTCTATCTTGGCCTTACGTCAAGTGATAAGATTTAATTATTTTGCTTACTCCAGACTTCTATTCTGTGTCTTTAAAAAAGACAAAACAAACAAACAAATGCACAGTCCTCGTATTTACCTCTTCTGGATATTATATATATGGAGATCTAATTAAACTGTGAATTTCCTTAAGACCTTGCTTGGCTTTATGGTGATAATTTGAAAGAGGGTTTATATTAGTCACAATTCTCTAAAAAACCAGAACCACAGAGACAGACATGTATGGATTATATTGAGTTACATTTAGAAGCAATAAAGTACAGAAACATGAAAGGCAAAAAAAGTGACCTATTGTCAAATCCTGGAATGTGTAAGTATTATATTATGTGCATGACAAAAGATAATTAAATTAAGTGTTTTTAAGGAAAAAGTTTAGTAGTATGCTACAGCATTCACAGGACACTAATACAAAATGATTTTGAGAAAGATTAAGCACGTTCATGACTTCAACAGTGTCGCTGGCTTCTAGGAAAATTTTTTTTACTCATCTGTTTTATGCGCATTCTGAACTGGTACTTTAAACTGTTTTAGCTGTTCATGTTATCAGATTGTAAGCAGTTATCAATCTTAGAAGATTAGAATATGGGTATAATTTATATAAGGAAATAAAAATCTTGTGATTAAATTCCTTCTCTAAATCCTAAAAATTGCATTAATTTAACACCCATGTTACCTATTATTTTCTAATAGCTTTGTGAAGACATCTAGATTGCAGCCTGTGTGAACTCAGATTTGCATTGGGTCTTGCTCCTTAGCCTCACGTGGAAACATCTGCAGTGACTACCAGTTGCAAACATCATTATCCACTCCCAAGTACTTCCTTAATCTGAAAAGAGCAAGTTCTGCTCTATCAACTAACATCTGTTCACTCTTAGCTCTAGTCAGCCAAATCCAGTTATTGTCAGGAGAGGCATGGGATAGACTTGCATCATTTACAAATGATTTTTTTCTGTGTAGATCCTTAATTCCTTGTTATTCTCATAGCAGCCACATCCTCTGGCACAAAAAGGCATTTTCTTGTATTCATTGCTGTGACCAAATGCCTGAGGAAAACAACTTAGAGGAGGAAAGATTGATTTGGGCTCACGGTTTCAGAGGTTTCAGTCCGTGGTAGGCAGGATCCATTGCTGTGGGCCTGAGGTGAAGTAGGATGTAATGGTGGAAAGGTGTGGTAGACCACAGCTTCTCATCTCATGGGAGCTGGGCAGCACACAGCAAGAAAGAGCCAGAGAGACAGAGGTCAGGGGCAAAATATAATACCCAAGGTCCCCTTGACCTTTTCTCTTCAACTAGGCCCACCTCCTGAATTTCCATTGCCTCCCAGGCATGCTGTCAATATTGGATCTGGTCATCATACTACTTCACTAATGAAGTAAGAGTCCATATCATCCAATCACCTGTCAGCTCCACCTCTGAACACATGAGATTTAGGGGGACAATTTAGATCTAAACCATGGTAATGTCATTTTTATTTTTTGGAAACTGTGCTTGCTTCTGAAGAAACAAGATTGGGAACTGAAGATGTGTTTATATTCACAGTCATTCAGTGCCTCACAGTATATCTCAGACACTAGGGAAGTGGCCATTCCCAACTAAGTCAACAATTCTGAGAGTAACAGATGACTTATAGCTTTTGGGTTGCTGTTGCTACTGCTAAGATATTAATTCTCATTTTTTCTGAAAACATTTAATATTACTTTGTCTTGACCTTGTTCTTGGAAAAATAGTAAGTATTATTAATTTGTAATACTGTAGTTCCTCATCTAAGAAGAAATTTCCAGCAAAGTTGAGTAAAATTTAATAAGCTTTCAAATTCTTTGATAATTTTGTCCAAATTATCTAGTAATTTTATTTTAAAAACGAATATTTCTGGAAAGCTTTTTCAAAGGTCAGAATTTTTTCACCATTGAAACAGACCAGGAAACTTGGGATCCCAATAGAGGAAGCATACTAGAGACTCTGCTGAGGCCGGAAGGAGGGTGATAGGAGAAACCACTTCTAAAATAATTTCCTCTCCTCGGTGTCAGTGCAGAAATTTGGCAGTGAGTCTTGTATTCCTACTTCCTCCTTAATAATTGAAAAAACTCAGTATCCTGGGATGGGATTTTACTCTCATACAATCTTCATGACATGATTTGTTTAAATACTTGTCCTTCACATACTCTGAAGGAAGACGTGCATTGTGGTGGCATTCTGGTACTTCTGTCCCCAGGAGAATGAAACTATCGGAAAGCATTTAGAAGCTTGAAGTATAAAGCTTGTGTAAATAATCCCTTAACCAATTTCTACTGCCGTGAAATACATACATTGAAATTAGTAGTAGCACTTTTATCACTGGGACGATAAACCAAGAGTCTCTATAGGTTTCTGTCTTATTAAGGACCTCCTAGAAAAAAGCCATGTGAAAATTTCCTGGAGAGGGATGCAGTCATTGTAGGTTTGTAAGTAGGATTATAGTACATCAAAACTATGTGCATCTGGGCCCAGATATATTCACTTGCATATTCATTTCTGTTGTAAAAGAGGAAATAATAGGGAAAAGAGAGTAAGGAAGGAATATTCAGAACTTTCTTAAATATAAAGAAAGGCCGATGTTTCCCTTTTGTGGCTATTCAATTTTTTTCAAAGCAAAACATACATATTTACTAGGTAACCTTACAAAATACACAAGGGAAACATAAAGTCCAAAGTTACACTCTGAAATGTATGTTTCTAGAGTCCTCCTATATTTACATTCCAAAAATACAATTATACACAAAAGTATTCACTTTTGTGTTATTCCTCCTTATATTTATCCAAAACTTAATTGGAAAATTTCTAGATTGGCCTTTAAAAATCCTGAGAAAAAACCAGGGCAAATTCAGGCTGATCTACTGAGTAAATCAGTAGATTACTCAGTAATTACTGATTACTCAGTAATCTACTGAGATAAATTGGCAGTGAACAGAGAGGACCCCTTCAGCTGTAAGCAGTATCACAGATGGAAATTGCTTGTTGATATTTCTTTCATTTTAGTATCATGTAAATAGCATAGTAGTTCAGAGTAGTTTTCTTCTAAGCAGAAGGTAAATCTGGCATCCAGAGATAATATATAATCACTTGTCAGCATACTGCAAATTAATAAAACTTTGCTAATTAAAATTTACTAATGGAAACATTTAAAAAATGTTATCAAAGTTCAGATGCCAAAAATAGGCAGTCACAAGGTGTTGGAGTGAAAAGGAAATACTTGGCTGGTTGCTACATGGTTTGCCCTTTAGTTGCTGCTTTCTTTGGACCCTTCCCAGGCTTTTCAAGCATGAAGGAGCCATCTCTCAGGAAGAAAGGTTTGCCCAGGGCTGTTTATCTTGATTGCATACAGCACAGTACCAAGTGGCATAAAGTTGGGTCTTAAATTTATGGTGGGTGCTGGTTTTGTCTCTGGGTAGAAAGACTGTTTAAGACTACATACAGTAAACTGCATCTCCTTTGAGAGCACAGACAGTGGAGGAGACTATGCAGATCCAGCTCAAAGTTAATGCAAAATCATGGCTGCAAAAGGACCTGAAAAGAACAGGCTGAGCAGACCTATAAAATTGTCTTCATTTAAGATTAATCATGTGGGCCAGAGGGTTAGCTCAGTGGTTCTGGTACCTGCCTTGCAAGAGCAAGGTCCTGAGTTCGATCCCCGGTAACCACATACAATGCTGTGCGTGGAGACTCACGCCCACCAGCCATCAATACCACATACCACAGAGCCGAGCGTGGTAGCTCACACCTGTCATCCCAGCACTCGGGAGGCAGAGACAGGAGGATTGCTGAGTTCGAGACTTGCCTGGGCTACATAGTAAGCTCAGAGCCAGTGTGAACTATAAAACGAGACCCTGTCTCAAAACAAAACAAAACAAAACAAAAAAAAGATTAATCATGTGACATTATTTTGCAGCGGAAAGTCACCCGTTGGACAGGCAGTTGTGTGTAATGTAGTTAGAAGAATCCTTCACCAATTAATTCATGGTTTATCTTAAACATATTGGGAACCCTAATTTACCTATAAGGACATGACTTAAATGAAATATCTTAAAATATGCAATACATGTGTGAGGGCATTAAAGTATTAATAGCATCTTAGTGAGCAAAAGAATCTACTAAGTAGTTTTATTAACTAACTGGTGTTTCCACATGTAGTTATTTGTGCAGTTATTATTCATGTGTTAATTTACATAGTACTTTCCTCTAAAATTATTCTGGCATTAAATGAAGCTTGGAAATATTATTGGTTTGGAAAATCTATTAAAGAATTTTTGACTTAAAATTGGAATGATACTGAATGAAATCCTATCAAAATTGACTAGAAATGTAGGGAATTTGTTTATTGCTCTTAATGTCTTCTGTTTGGAACAATGCAGGAAAGACTTTCACCTTTTAAACCACTTTTCACCTTTAATCCATATACCATAATGCATCTACCAGAATTACCACTTCCAGAGCTGTTAGTATTTTAACAAGAAGTGATGCATTGATTGCTGAGGAACTGTATATCCATATAAATTAGCCTTCCATGTAAATGATTGGCAGGTAGTTCTTACAGTATGTTTCCTAGATAAATAACCCTTAGAGCCATTATTCATCCGAGAATTACAAAAAAAAAAAAAGAGGAAACATGTTTATTTTCCTCAAGAATATAAATCCCAGGTAGAGCTGGAAGACTGAAGATAAATCTGAGCTCTATGGGGTAATAAAGTAAATATAAGGCTGTATGTCTGATTTATTTGAATGCCAGCCAAACTCAGCAGAGACACACACTCTAGAAATTAAGCCCCGCATAGTCTTGTAATACATCCAATTTTAGAAGAGGGAGTAGTGGCACAAATACTGAACAGGGGATGATACTGCTGAGGTGTGTGAGAAGGAAAAACTATTATAGCTATGCTCCCTAAGAGAACAGTTAGAGGACGAGAGAAAGCAAAGTTCAGGCCGAGTCATTTTGAATGGAGGAGGAGTAAATAATTGGACCGAAGGAGCACAGATAGTTTCAGAGACTCTAGCGCAGGCTCAGGCCTCATTCGCACTCCCGAGCCTCGCTCCTCCCCTCCCTCCTCCCCTCCCTCCTCCCCTCCCCACCACTGTCATGAGGTCAGAACCCCGTTTGCCAGAATACTTGAAGGTAGGACCAGCCCTGGGGAGCTGGTGAGAAAGCTGGGAAAAGGACATTGTCAGGGGTTTGAAATCTCTAAGATTGGTAACTGTTTTCAGTAAGGTTAGGTAAGTAAGATGATGCATAAAAATAAGTAATTAATAAGAAAAAACGTATTCTCCTAAAATTCATGTAAATAAACTTGATCTTCATCATTGTATTTCAGTGAGAGGATCAGAATTAAGTCTGGCTCTGTGCTGTGACTGGCTCTCTCAGGGAAATAGATCAGGCTTTAAAATACATCAGAAACTTAGGGATTTTTATCCATGAACATCTCCAAAGACAACTTACGTTGAAGAGTAAGTAAATAAACCAAGGAAATCCAAGCCTTGGGGACACATGAAAAAATAAAATTGTGGACTGCGAACACCAAGCATTATTTCAGTAGAAGCAGAATGGCGACTGTAATTGATGATTAAAGAATGTCTTTAGCTTGACAGGAATAACTATTACAGTTTTCTGAGAATAGTCATTTTGTTATAGCTTCAGATTTGAATTGCTGAAGCTGCACACACTGGAGGCACATATTAGACACGAGTTCCTTGAGGAAAATAATTCACTGGTTATTTTGGAGACTGCCAGTCACTATATGTTACTTTCGAGTCATAAGAAAATCACAGTTACCTACTCTGCTTTAATTCACGCAGATGGAAGATGAGTTCTGACCAACTATTTACGCAAAAGATAAACCTGCAGAAAGTGACAGTTTCTGTAAACTGTGTACATAGTCTCCCTGGTCAGAAAATAATATGCAAAGTGACATACTTGTTCCTACCTCACTTTCAAAAAAATGTTCTAATACAAAACACAGGCCTAGAATCCCTAATTTGAAGACCTACTAATGGAGTCATCGATTTCATATGGGTACCCGTGTCATGCAACTTTGGAGAGGATTGTAGGTAATTTATTAGCGTATTTTTAAAAATTAGAATACATAGTGACATGTGGAATACAGATAGAACTTTTAAAAATGATTAAAATACTTCAAAGATTATGGCTTTTACATTATCTTAATATTCAGATTTATGAAGAATTTCCACTTTAATGAGCAAAGCTGTGGATCACTTTGTAATTTAAAAATAATTTTAAAAAACCAACTGCATACCAGATCTTTTCTTTGACATGAACACCTGTAGATGTAAATGAGTTCTAGAATGTATGATCGTTTTTGTAAAATAGGAAATTTCCAAAGGGAATTTGGTGTGGGAACATAATGAGGGGAAGGAATAAATATGATTCAGAAAGAAAATGAAAGAGCATGTATATAAGGGGTTGGGGGTTGGGGGTGGGTAGGGTTATGGGTAAAAATAAGAACTAACTTGTCATATACTGACAGAAATTCCCCAATGTTGTGTGTGATTGTGAGCTGTATATAAAATGTACCGATAAAGAATTCAATTAAAAAATAATTTTAACATTGAACATAATTTTAACATTGAACATTATATAGATTCAGTAATACAGTGCTCGCTTCGGCAGCACATATACTAGATTCAGTAATACAAAATCAGAATGTTGGTTGATAAGTAAATAATTCTTCAAAAAGATACTTTCAGAGTAATCCTTTACTCTCAGAAGTAACATGTGTACTCCAATGAAGCTCTTTAAACTAAGAGAAACAGGAAAAATCAAAGAGAGGAGGTTGTCTCCATCATGGATGATTGCACAGGAGTTCCCAGACTCTTTCTTCCCTCCCCAAGTTGGCCATTGTGCTCTTCCTGCTGCTCCTTACTCACAGATGGGAACAATGGGATGGTCATCTCATTACCTTTTTCCAGACACTTGTGATTTTGTTGTGGTTTGTTGTTTTCGGTTGTTAATTTGGTTGGGATGGGGTCTCACTGTTGCCCAGGCTCACATCCAACTCTTGTGATCCTCCTGCCTCAGCCTCCTGAGGAGCTGGGACTCCCAGCATCCTCAGCTTGTACTAGCATTTAGTCATGTCTTTGACGTTTCTTGATATAGCAAGGCATTGTTACCTAAGCCTGCTTTTTATAGTTAACAGAGAAGGCTCCTTCCAAAATCACACATTGAGGTCTGTGCTCTGGAAAATTGTATTGGGTTAACACAAATGTGCAATATAATAGAAAGAAAAAGTTAGGAAATGTTTGGTTCTCAGACTAGCCTTCTTGGGCTAGTTATTTTACTTCTCTAAGCCTTTTTTGTTTCTTTTGTAAAATATACAAAATGATAGTTAGTAGTAATTTTAGGGGAAATGAACCAAGATCATTATGTAGCCAAGTCCTATAACAGAGCTCTTGTATATGATAAATATAAATAAAAGGACCCTTAACTCTCTTAGCAAGTTTGATTACAGGAAATTTCTACTTCATCATTTAATTTCCAATTCTTTAAATATATATATATATATATAAATACTTTTTCATGATGCCAAAAACTACCTCATTAAACCCAGGTAAATATGAAATTTATATATATAAATTTATATATATATATAATTATATATATATTTATATTTAAACTAGTTTTAAAATATATTTAAATATATTTAATATATATTTAAATATAAAATTTATATATAAACATTTTATATATACTATATATAATGAATAATAAAGCCTGCATTTATAGATGCCTATCGCCAATAGGAGTCACTAGAAGTAAATCACTTCTGTACTAGGAAAGGTACATTTAACTGGCAAATAAAAAAGGTCATTTTATTTCTCTCCCAACCCTGGATTAAAATCTCCTTAAGAAATAAACAATTAATGACCGGTTGTCTGTCGACAGAGTGACTTTACCTTCTTGGTAGCGTTCGCGTGGGCATTAAGTGAACTGGCGGGTACCTCGGATCTGACTCCCTTCCGGGCTCCGACCCTCTGAAGAGCGCCGGCGCTGCACCGCTGCCCTGCTCGGCAGCTGCCCCGGAATTAGCCGGCTCCGGCTTTGTGTGGAACCTGGATAAGAGAGAGCTGGGCACAGGACACTGTGGCGGCCCCTCAAAGAGCTATGACTGCACGTATGTTATAAGCCTTCTCCTCTCCACTGGGCTTTGAAGTTTTGTTTGCGTCTGAAGGCCTTGTCTCTATTTTAATAGTGAGCTAACAGGTAGGAAAAAGAATATGTGTTACAGTGTTAAGTAAAGAAGAAATGATTGTTGCAAATTTTGAGAACTTACTGATTTTCTTAGGAATTTTCTTGTAGGACCAAATATTAATGAATTAATTTAAAAGCTCTAGAGAAAGGATGATACTGATCGAAGAACCAAACTCCAATGTGTGGTCTAGGGTTTTAACAACTCCATAGGTCTTCACTGAAATTTTCATATTTACCTGGGTTTAATGAGGTACGGTTTTTGACATCATGAAAAAAGTATTATTGTTATTCTTTAACTCAAGAGATTGTTCGCCCATCACAACGTTTTTCAGGGTGTTGACTGAGTCATGATGCTGCTCCGGAAATATTTTTGGTTTCTTCTAAAATATCTTCAACAGTGAATGTGAGGTGAACTTTCCCTTATGGAATCAATTGATAAATCATGGGTGGAAGGAAACCACTCCATGGAAATAGTGGCTAAGGGGGCGTCTTTCTCCTAGAGAGGAAAACCAGGGAGCTGGCTAACTCCGGCTGATGTGACAGGAGCCACTCCTTGATTTAAATCGAAAGGCGGAGTTGCAGTCAATTAGGAATGGAAAGAGGGCGGTTCACCCGAAAATGTGAGGCCGCGGGCACTTTCTGGAACGTGTACAGTCAGAATGTGCAGATTCCCGGGCAGAGGCACGCAGACAGACATGCCCTCCCGCCTGCCCACCTGCCGGGGCTCACTCTGCCTCTGCGGCTCAGAAAGCCTTGTCTTCAGTGCCAAGTAGAAACAGCTGCGGTACAAAGCGAAAACCTTTAGACTTGGAGTGACCAGAGGCAGCCGTGCCACTCGCTTCCGCAGGACGATCGTCGTGTTTTCTCTTGTGACTCGCTTTCTCTCCCCGTGAACCAGAGATGTTAGACCAGGTGATTCACAGTGCGCGACGGAGGAGGCGTGAGCGAAGCTGGATGCGCCCACGCGGGCGTGGGTAGAGGCGGCAGCGAAAGGACAGAGCGTGTCCCTTGTGTGGCGGCGGCGCGTCCTACGGCCTCTCGGAGTCAGGCTCCCCGGAGAGCTGCCTGGCCCTTTGTCACCGCATCTGCTTTCATTAGAAACCACCAGCACAGAGTGTGACCTTCCTGACAGGGATTGTAAACCCTCCCCGCGCCGGGACCAGGACTTTTCCCGGCTGGGTGAGGGTTATCAGGGCTGCTCCGCCGGGTGAGGCTGCTTCTGTAATCTCTTCTGGAAAACAGGAGCCGCTTTCAGCCTGCCCCCACCCCCTGGCCTTCTCTCTAGGCTTTGTTTTCCTACTTTTAACTTTGGATTAGACTGTTTTTACAGTGGGCCCTTCTAAATAGGAAAACTGCTGGCCACTACTGAGATATCTTTATTCTCTACCGCAATACACATCGCTTTGCCAGACTGATGTATCTGTGGCCTCACTGACTTCCGAGATTCCTCTGAGCCGCTTCAGCCATCTTCTTGGCTAAGGCGTCCACGGAAGTTGCCGTGTATTGTTTAACTCGGCAGTTTCATATGTCTGTATTTACTGCTTGTTTTCTCCAAAAACATGTTCCCTCTTAGACACTATCTCATCCTCTCCTCTGCCAGATATCGATTACTTATACATTCTCTCATCCCCACCACTTCAGCTTTACTCACTGCTCTGTCTTTGTGGTTAGTTCTTCTTTCCCTCAGCGCAAGGATACCTCAGTATTCTCACAACTCAGCACTCTAACTGGGTCATTTACATGTCTCGAGCTACCGAAGCATCAAAGTGTCGTCTTGGGTGTAGTGCTTGTCTTCTTCCCGACTCTTCTTTCTCCACCTACACACGTGCGCTGTCCCTTTGCTCTGTGACCTTCCTTTGTAGCTGCCTCCACGGTCCGTGCGCTGTACCGGTGCCCTGATCGAGTGCACTAGACGGGTGCTTCCTTCTCCAGGCCCTGTGCTGATCGCTGCCTCACGCCGCGGCAAGGGCGGAGCCCCACACGTTTCCGTTTCTCCTGACTCTTCTCCGTTGTCCATGTGTGGGTTGCGTCCTATCATTTAAAAAAAAAAAAATATATATATATACAGATATATACATGTATATGTCTGTATATATACATATATACACATGTATATGTCTATATATACATGTATATACATGTATACATGCATGTGTGCATATATGTGTATAAACATGTATGCGTGTGTGTAAACATGTATGCATGTATGTATATAAACATATGCATGTGTGTATAAACATGTGTGCATGTGTGTGAATACATATACATGTGTGTACATATATACATGTGTATGTGTATGTGTATATACATGTATACATATATACGTATATGTGCGTATGGACATATATACATATACACACATATACATACATATATACACATATATACATATATACACACATATACATATATATACATATATACACACATACACACACACACACACACACACATGGCGACGTTTGAAAGCTCATGAGCATGGCAGAGTCCCTGCAGGGAGGCGTTGTTAGACTATCTCTTTTCCAGGGGAGTAATGTCGAGTTGCTGAGCCCAGAGCGCATCGCAGCAGCGCCCAGTGTCTTTGTCCCAGCTGTGGGGGCCACTGATCTCGCAGCTTGTAAATCCCTACTTGGATGACACTCTTTGGTGAAAATGCAATTTTTAAACGTGTGTTTCTGACAAAAAGGAAAAAAATGTTAAGTCCACCCTAGCTCTGTCCGGACAAGCAGAGAGAGAGGCGTGTTGGATTTGCAGACAAATATTTTCCCCGGTTGTGTTCAATGAACTTGATTCACTGCAGGGCTTTTTCCCACGTGAGCGGCAGAGTGGGCTGTGCGGGAGCGGCCACTGCCCAGCGCTCCGCAGGGCACGGCCGTGAGTCATCATTTTCATGAATGAAAAGAATAGAAGGGGGGGGGAAGGCCAAGGAGCTTGTTGCTAATGCCCTCAAACAAGGCAAACATTTTGTGAATAATTTTAGATAATATATGACAAGTTGACTTTTTGGTTTTGTTGTTCCAAATGGAATGCACAGAGAAAAAGAACTTGTTTCAACAAAAGTTTCATCTGATATTCTATTCATAAGGCCATTCTTTCTGAAATGTTTGGCAGCTTTTCTAGGGGAAGGAAAAAGCAGTGTTGAATCATGTTGATTTTAAGCTTTGTATCAGTGAAGAAATGAAATGGACTGAAAGAGATTGTAGATCTCACAAAATACAGGCAAAAACTTGACCAATGTGTATGCCCACCTTATTTCTGAGGGCATTTGGGCTTGATGTAAACCTTGCCTCAGACCCACTGTCCAAATAAATACATAAATAAGCCAACAGAGCTGCCGGGTAACTTTCCGCGGGATGTACTACCGTTTTTCAATGCTGTCTGGTGCCTGGTTTTATGTAACACACTCAGTGAGTGCTCAGAATAATTCTCGAATAGCACATAATGAGATAAAAGAACACTAAATGAAAGTGTCTATTTTTGGTTTAGGTGCTGGATAGCTTCGGCTTCTTTCCATCGTTTAGCCTCAGTCACAAGTCCTGGCTCCTCAGCTCACTGTATGAGGTTCCCCGCGGCATTGTCCTTCTGAACTCCTGACTTGGCGCCCAGACTAGCATCATGCTTCCTCTGTCTTTCCTCCTGCATGTTCCCACATCCGTCAGTTCATGCTGTTCCCTCTACCGGCAGCACAGCGGTTCCCGTAGCTGGTTCTGGACCTTGGAAGGTGGCCCAGACCCATCCTCCTCGCCTTCGGGTCTGTCTGAATCCCACTGGTTTACATTTTGCTCCTCTCTGCTCACCTCCCTCTGTAAGTCCTGCACCGACAGCTTCCTCAGTTCTGTTTGTCAGATTCTCAAGTCTTCAGGGGAAGGGAGCACCATTCTTGCACTCACTCAAGGAGGTCGTGTGTAGACCTTCAAGAGGCCAGGCGCTGTTTTAGGGACTGGGGATAGATAAAGTGGTAAACAAAACAGAGGAAACGTCTGTTCTCCAGGGCTGTGTGTTTTGGTGGGGGAGACAGATAAAATGGGCAGTGCGTAAACTAGCAAACTACCAACTAGGAAGAAAATGAAGACACGTTGGTATGTAAGATGCTGCCTGATGTTTTGATAAGGCTTGTGAAAGAGGGGCCTGGAGCTGAGACTTCTTGCAAGACAGAGCCAGTGGAGACCTGTGGATGGAGGGTCAGAGGTGGGCCGAATGCAAACAGAAGGTCCTGGAAGAAGAGTGTGAAAAGCCAGGGCTGGATGGGGGCACTGCACGTCTCTGAGGGGCACTGCGCATTGACGTATTAGCCTTTGTGTGATGGACAGTGCCGAGACAGTGCTGCGTCCAGAGGGGTAAGGTAGTCTTGAACGTCCACTTTACACAGTGCCCTGGGGCTCTGTGATGTGAATGGATCTTCCTTTCTCTTCCCAGACCCCGGATAACTGTTTTTGTTTCATGGTGGCACCCGAAGTGAGGCTGCCCCTCCGCACGGAAGGGCTCCTTCACCAAGCTAACAGCCAGCCACCCAGAAGGAAAACTCAGTCTCCTTCAGTTCAACACACAGTGCTGAGTTGCTCCTCTTGCGTGCACTCTCCAGGTCTGCGCTCAACCTTTTAAGCCTTCGTGAAGTTGAATTTTGTTTTAGATTTTTGTCTCAGCTTCGTAGGCAGTCTGTGTTACAGCTCATCCACTCTGGACTGAGTTGAACATCCTCAGATTGGGAATTAATTGCCCCTCTGTGGGTTGACAAGGTACCACAGCAGTGAACAATGGAAAGAAAGTGTGTGGTACCATCTCAAGTGATCTTAATGTGACTTTCCGTAGTAGGACGCCAGCGTTTGAGCTTTCTCTTCACTTTGACTTTATTCTGAGGTCCCTAGCCTCAGGAGTTAACCAGGCAAACTCAAGGAGCAGAGCAAGAATGTCATGGAGAGTGACATCTGTGTAGCCTGCTTTCTGTCACTGGCGTGAAGCAGCCGTGTGCTTCCCTCTGGCAGGAAAGAATGTCATACACCACATTCTTGGAGGAAATCCCCGCGCCTCTGAGAGGTTCTTATGGTCCATGCTGGACTGATTCGTTCCTAATATCCATCAACATCTTGAGAATGCAGTCTTCTATTTTCTGTTATACTACTTTCTTAAAACATAGTCACATGATTCGATATTTATTCAGATGGCCTAAAACCACACACCCTTTCATGTCTAAGCAGAAGTTAAATGCTTCGTTAATAACGAGCCCAGTAAAAATGCAAAATTGTCTTAATCTTTCAAAAATACGTTTTAAATTTATACTCATAAGGACCCTGGCCATTGGCTACAAGTGAAACTCTCTAGCAATAGTAACAGTGAAGTGTCTTTCATGCCATTATCTGAAAAAAAAAATATCACTGAAATGCTGTGTCCTGGAGTTACTTCAAGGGATGCTTGTTCTTCGTAAATGGAGTTGCTCTCCCTCACTCTCTCTCTCTCTTCCTCATATCTATATAGATGCACAAGATTGCTCTCAACTGCTGCCATTTCACATAAAGTACAAAAGCTTTATGTTCTTTCCGTACAGACAGCCACTGTCTCTTGTCTCATGCCCGAGTCTTGGGCGGGTAGTTTGAACTGCTCTCCCTTGGCCATTCCCCCGGTGTCCGTTGAGGGCCTCCTGGGGTCCGTGGTGTGTTAGCCAGCTTTCGTCACCGTGGGCAGCACCCAAGAAGAGTAAATAAAGGAGCAGGACCTTTCCGCCCGTGGACACTTGGCCCAGCTCTTCCAGGTGCTGGACTGGAGCCTCTCAGGAGAGGCGGTGCCCAGAAAGCTGCAAGCTCACCCAGGGGGAGGCGGGAAGAGGGCGAGAACAAGGCCAGAGGGCTGTCCCCCTCTCCTGCCCTCTCCACCACGGCCCCCGCTCCTCTGGGCCAGGTCTGTGCAGGGTGGGTCAGCCCTCCTAATTCTCTGAGCCACAAGCTGGTTATCCTTGGAGACACCCGCACAGACACACCCTCTCAAAGACCCTGATGTGTGCTTTTCTAATTTCTTAGGTGTTTTTCGATCCATTCAAATTGACAGTCAAGACTGACCTTCACAAATGGCAAGGGACAAATTAGAACACTTATAAAGATGAACAAATCCTGACTTTTCTTTGGCTTCATTTATACCATACAGTCTCACATGTTTATTTTTTCACTCTACCATATTAAGTAAATTAGCTTTTATGTGAAACAAAATTTTTTCCCCTTATTGATTTTATTAGTACCTTTTAGATATAGATTATGGTCATATTCAACATTGAGAATTTACCTATACATAATATATCTTGATTCTCTTTTTCTGATTCTCCTGCGCTCCCTACCACTCCTACCCCCTATATCCATACGTGTGATTTCCTTGTTTTGTTTTTACCATCACACTTCTTTCTTTTTGGAGCTCAGACTACAGGAGAAGAGGTCCAGCTTTGCACCTCACCTGCGCTCCAAAGCCTCCTAAAGCTGCAGTCTTTTACCCCTCCAGTGGAAACGTGGATTTCTAAGTGTCTTTTTACTAGAAAAATCTATCCTCGCTAGCATTGTGTTGATGTGGTAGTTTTCCGAATAATCTAAGAAATGATTGGCCTGCTGTGAAAATACAGATAGAAGGACAATTAACTTCCTGGGCTGGCTTCAGCAGTAAACCTCATGACCTCAGAAGTAAACAATTCCTCCGAGTGACCTTTCCTTCCAGTGCTTTTCCCTGGTAAAGGATTATCCATCTTGTTGGTCTTTTCAAGCAATCAGATTCCTCAGCTCCTTGCCTCTTTTGTAATGATAACATCATTAGGAACATGCTAGAAGTCTGACAGTAAAGGAGGCCGCCCCCACCCTGCACGCAGAAGGGGGAGTGTGTCTCTCTATGCGTCTGGAGGAATGGCTCCGAGAAAGGCATTCTCGTCTTCCTGCTGCCGTCCAACAAGAATTTCCACCTTGGTCTTCCTCACTCTCCGGGGTCTGTGCCGCTGCCGCCCTGCGCCTGCCCTCAGAGCCCTGAGCTGCCCTTCTCTCTGCCTGCCTGCTTCAGGTGCCCCTCTCGGCCGTCGCTTACCTGTGCCCGCCTCCCCGAGATGGCCAAGACGAGCCTTTGGAACACCAGCTTTTGGGTCAGCAAGGCCCACCTGGAGCACAGATGAAAAGTCCTTCTTCTGTTTCCTGCTGTTAAATCCCTGTCACTTCACAGTGATTTCCCACCACCCATTCGGCTTCCGACGCATAGTTGAGACACGATGCACCTGCATGAGTTCGTCTGTTCATCTCTACAATCGAGTGAACCCTTCATGGCAGTGACGCTGTCTAGGAGACAGGTAGAGACTTGATACAAACATCAAAGGGCAGAAAATGAGCGCAAAGAAGTGAGAATGTGCTTGTGATCGATCCAGGTGCTTTCTCTACTACATCATCTGCATCTTGGCCTGAGCATCCTTGATATGTCCTCTTTTGTCAGGCAGAATGATATATATATCATATATGAAAAACCATTCTCAAATCTTTCTTGAGTGGTAAAGTTTTTATGTCTCCTAGGCTCAATTTTGGTAGGTCATGTGTGTTTCAGAGAGAGAGAGAGAGAAATAGCTAGAATATATATATATTTTTTTATCCTATATATTATATAACTTGTGTATAAACTATGGAAACATCTACTAGATGCATTCATATATGTGTGTATATATGTGAATATGCATGCATATATAAAACATTTATAAATATATTTGAATAGATATGCACATAATCTTGGGAATAGGAATGTAGCTCACCAGCAAGCACAAGGCCCTGGTTTCACTCCCAGCAGGCTAGCATCACATGTGTACACTCACATGTGTATATTCACATGTGTACTCTCACATTGGCATGCACACCCAGTGAGAAAAGAATTGTAAATCTTGTTTTCACATCTGAGGGACAATCAGTATGACGTACTTAGAATACAGTTGTGTGATACATGATTTCTCTTGATGATGAAGGATACGAACTTTTTTATGTTTGATTATAGTTTTTATTTTTCTGTTTTAAAAGTTTACATGTAGTTTGCTATCACAGGACTATTGGCTTCATAAGGATTTAGACACAAGTCTTCTCTTTCTAATTACATCAAAAGACTTGAGGAACATTGATATTAGTTTTCTGAAGGTCTGGTGAAATTCAGTAGTAAACTCATTGACTTGCAGGCTTTTGTTGGTTAGTAGAGTTTTTATGATGGTATCAATATTTTGTTCCCGGTTTTTATATCTTCTAGGCTCAATTTTGGTAGGTGATGCATGTTTCAAAATTTATCCATTTCTTCAAGATGTGTCCATTTATTGGAATATGTGTTTCTAAAATAAATTCTACTGATCTCTAATTTTATTAATGTGAGCCTTATCTCTCTTTCTCTAGGTAAGCTTAACTGTTTAATTTTTTTAGCTTTTAAAAATTCAAGTTCTTGATTCAATGATCATTTGTACTGATTTTTAGTCTCAGTTGCATGAATTTCAGCTCTAATCTTTGTTATTTCTTTCCTTTGACTGGTTTTGGGGTTCACTTGTTATTGCTTTTTGAAGACCTTGAAATGCACTTGTAGGTTTCTCTGTATTTCTAGTGAAGACACTCATATCTATAAACTTCCTTCTTAGAACTGTTTTCATTGTGTCCAACAGATTCTGAGGTCTTGTATTTTT
The DNA here is from genome assembly GCA_004025085.1 of Thryonomys swinderianus. Lineage (NCBI taxonomy): Eukaryota > Metazoa > Chordata > Mammalia > Rodentia > Thryonomyidae > Thryonomys > Thryonomys swinderianus. Next base: position 23,228 of record PVIC010005142.1, read on the forward strand.
CCATTATTGCTAGAGTCTAGGAATTTTTTAAATTTCTCCCTTGCCTTGTTCTGTGACTCATTGAAAAATATATTATTCAGTCTTCATATAGTTGCATGATTTTTGTGCTTTCTTTTATCATTGATCTCTAGTCTCATTCTGTTGTCATGATAGGAGGCATGAGATTATGTCAAGTCTTTTATATTAGTGAGACTAGCATTATGGCCTAAAGTATGTTTGGTGAAAGTTCCATAGATTTCTAAAAAGATTGTGTATTCTGTTGTTAAACAGTCCATTATATCTGTTAAGTCTGTTTGATGTATAGTATAGTTTGATTCTGATATTTCTCTACTAATTTTTTGTCTGATTGACTTTTTGTTAGAATGAAGTATTCAAGTCTCCCACTATGATTGTATGATTGTATGTATTGTATGTCTGTGTTTTCATGTCAAACAGTATTTTTTGTATAAAATTGAGTACATCAACATCCGCTTTATATAGATTTAAAAACATTATGTAGTGTTTCATAAATTTGCTTGCCATTCCTGTCCATGAGCCATGTTAATTTCATGTCATTGATATTTCATCATATGTGCTGCTGACAAAAGTACAACATGTCTTTTTAAAAAACACATCAGAACTTGGCATGAATTAGTGGGAAGGTTTCACCTAGCTGTATCTGATCAGGATCGTGCAGGCTTGCAATGAACTAGGTATTGGAGGAAAGAAATTTCTTGAAATCTGTAAGGATCTTGGGATTTTTCCCCTGTTCCATACAGAAATGGATTAAGTAGGCCTCTTACTAATTTAGAGATATCATGTATTTTTTTATCTGAAGTAGTAAACTCTGTCTGAAATAAAATACTAAACTAGATACTATTTTATATATATTTTTCCTCCACTATTTAGCAGCCTTTTCTGGAAATGAGCCTGTCTTGTACAGAGTAACATAAACCTCTTTTCTCAGTTGTGAAAAATAGATACTCCAAGTAGAAAAGGGAACATCTTGCTTTTGAGGCCTCCCTACTTAAGAGTCTATGAGAAACAAATTACATTTCCCAAGGTTTTTGATTGTTAATGACACATTGATTTGGGGAAACAAGATGTTCAGAAGAAACTTCATGTTAATAACTAGAGATCTGTATTTCTAAAAAATGTCTTCTTTTGGGATTTCAGTCAGAATATAGTTATCATTTAAATAAAGCCTCGCATGAAGAATTTTCTCATGCTCTGCAGAAGTTTTCTGCTAAAGATATTAGAGGTTTTGTATTCTAATAGCTGTATACCCTCTCTCTCGGGGTTCTTGATTGAGATTTAACGCAGAGATCTCACAATGTTTATCCTCTTATGCAGTAAGTCCTAATATTTACACAATTGTTTGGGCATGAGAACCAGAGATCACAAGATCTTCTAGCTTGAGATCAGAGGAGATACACAGAGAAAAACACACAAGCACATCCGAGCAAATGCAAGGAAGAACAAACATAAAGTCATTTCCCTCAGAGCTGCGTACCTTAGGAAGGAGTGCTGCTGAGGGAACACACAGAGGAAACCGTTGCCTGTCCCTGCTTAGCTGGGAAAGGAACATCTGTGCTTAGGCTGACACACCAAGTCCTCGCCAAGCTTGCTTTCCCTGAAACAGCAGAGCAGTAGAGGGTGCTATGCCGACATAATTGTAGAGACGCTACGTTTCTATCCATGGTCGGGATAAAATCAGTCTCTCCTCTCTCCAACCCTCCTGTCTCCCTCCCTCCCTCCCTCCCTTTCTGTCCCCCTTCTCTCTCTCTTTCTTTCTTCTCCCCAACCCACTTCTTCTTCCCAAAAGCAATACAAAGGAGTTGAAAAGGTCATGCTAAAAGATATTACTAAAATATTAAAAATCCCAGGAGAGCACAGACTATCAAATTCTTCTAAGGTTTGGTATTTTGAAATATTCCCTGCAAGTCAAGGATGTGGAAGGTTTAAGCAATTGTAAGTCTAAAATTTCATCTTGAATGTAAGGCTGACCCGTTAATCGTCTGAAAGCAGAGCATAATATAGTAATTCCTTCAGTTAGAGAAGACTTCTGATGAATGATGCGGTAACTCCTGTAACTTCACCTTTTTTTGTTATTTGAGTGGTTTCTATATTCGATGACAGTTCAAACATTACCCATGATGATTTGCCAAGAACACCCCTGTTTCTTTAGAACCATGTAGTTTAGAGAAGCTCAGCTCTTGAAACCAAGAAGTACAATTTGAGTGTTGTCACGCAGGAGACGGTAGCACTAGAAATTTAAGGGACTTGCCCAGACCTACCACCCCGTTACTGCCAATGCCAGGACTAGCACCCAGAGTCCTTACTTGTGGTCTGAAGTGCTCTGTTTTGCTGTCCTGCTTTGAGTTCCAGCATTTCATATGCTCTTAGTATATGATCATAACACCTGCATTCACAGAGTGTTTTAGTCTTCAGAGCAGTTTATTTTTATCATCTCACATTTGCATACAGAAATACCCTTTGAAAATATATTATTCATTGATTTGTTCAAAGCAGGCATGCCTAGTTTTATGATGGACTGAGAGTAGAGATACGTGTCTTTTAGAGATTCTGTTTACAGCTCTGTATCCATTTATACCCAGTCAGTCAAGTTCCCTTCTTTTCAGCCCACTTTTTCCGGCCTGTAAACTCCCTTCTTCATGACTGATTTCACTGTTTTATGTGAACAGTGGAGTCAAGTTCAACTGACTCAGACTAAGGGACCTTGGCCAGAGGAATGGGTTTTGTAACACCGTCCTCCTTGGAGTCCTGAAAAGGGCAAAGGTGTGATGAAAAAGGGCTGGCTGCCATCTTGGATGCTCCACAGAGAGGGGAGTAGTTCAGTAGCCTAGAGAAGTCCTCACCAGAGACCCACAGATTACCCCGTGCTACAGGAATGTGGTGTGGCTCCTCTTTTCCAAGTGGTGTCTCTGCACCCCTCTTCATGCCCCTTCTCAATGCTGTTAAATGGAAAAACAGTGTGTGGGTAGCTACTTGCAGGCCTCAGTGGAAACTGGGCCAGTCACACCTAAGGTTATGTCAATGCCAGTGCTATGGTGCATTCCTAGCTTCTTTCCTAGATGCTCAGTGCTAAGAATGTCATCCCCTGCGCTTTGTACACAGGACTAAACATGGAAGCCATTCTTGGGATACAGGAAGTATCTGGCCCAGGAAGCCTCAGCAGGCTCTGAGAACCGCGTCTCTGAGAAGCAGAAGTTGCCAGAATGAACCTTCAGGAATCAGGCAGGAAAGTGTTCAGTATGCAAGAAGTCACACCAATGTGGACTGCTCTAGAGTGCAGGAACAGAAGAGTGTCCCTAACAACTGCTGAGCAACTTGATAGAGGCCATGATCCTGTGCACTATTTTAGCACTCCATGTAATTCTGACATAGGTGATTTTGGACTATTGCTACTTGTGTTTTTTAATAAAGGGAGTACCTCTTTATTTAGCAGGTGACAAGTTATAGAAATTATCATACCAAGAAATGACATAGAGCAATCACATCAAGAAGCTTAAGGTGCATAAATTATGCTTCCTCGGTGGGTTAATAAAGTCAATTTGAAATAATTTTGTCCTTATCGCCACTACACCCGTGGACTTATAGATGTTTTATGTATATAGTATACATATTAATATAAATATTAAAACAATATTAGCATGAAGTGATACCCCCTCCAGACTGCCCATGAATGTACATTTCACGTCCAGAAAATGCAATACATGTCCACAACCCTAGTGGTTTTTGTGTCAAGAAACTTAATTCCAGCCCTGCTGCCGAAGAGAAGTATAATTATGAGCAAGTTACTTCAACTTGTTGATCCTGTCTCCCTCATGCATAAGATAAAAACCACGCAAGTCTACCCCACATTTTTACTATCATTTCAAAATTAAAAATGTATCTCACCCAAGCCAGCACATGATTACCACATGTGGGGATCCTATGGGTCTTTGTCCCTTCGCTCTGTGTTAGAAAGAATCTCCATATCATTTTATTATAGTTGTTATTTAATTTTACCATCTCTGGAAAATGTTTCTAGGCCTGGCTCCTTAATCTCTTGTTTTTGTCATCATCTGGTGTGCCCCTGAATATTTTCATGCAGCACTAGACTGCTTATCCAGCCTGCAAGCCATGTTATCACTGAATGTTTCTGGCACACATGTATGGTCTTGTTTTTAAATTTCTTCAGTAATCTAGTGGATTTTCATATTAGCTGTCACCCTCAGTGTCTTAAAGACACTTCACACTGCAGATATATTGAGGCAAACAATTTCCTTCCCAAAAGTTTTGCTAAGCTCTTTGTTTTTTCTTTATACTTTTTATGATGAGGGAAGGAATCATTCAGGTGGTTTTTTTTTCTTGGGAACCTGGTTCTTCTTAGGAATCTCCTGTTACTGTGATCTAACTACTGTGGCACTTCTGAAATTACCAACTCTTCGTGATACTTGCCAGGAAAAATGTGACCTACACAAAACTTACTGTCAATTAAGTGCTGCTATGTTTCCTGATGGCTTGAGTTCAACCTACTGGTCAATTTCACAATTAACTCGTACATAAATTATCAACAGAATAGGGAGGGAAGCTTTAGAATTGTTTGACTTTTCCCTAAATTTTTAGCCTATTTATAAAGATAGTGGACAGAAATCAAAAGTGATTCATATTATAAATTGAAAACAAGCCTTATCTCTTTGTTTCCTTGTGAAAATTAGCTGATGTTCTTAGTTCTTACTGACAGCTTTTTACCATTGTATCATTATAAATATTAGAATCAGGTTTATCACTAGTGAAAAACATCAGACAACAGTGGCTTTTGTTGGTGTTTTGTTTTGTTTTGTTTTTCCCCATCTCTTCTCTACCACATCCTCTGATAATGATTTTCATGGGCTGAAAATACTGTAAGAGTAGAAATATTTAGTTCAATTTATTTTAAATGAAACTGATAGCTTCAGTAGTGATCTCATAACCTCAAAGCACTTTACACACTAAGTAATCATTAAGATGCTAAATAGAGTAAATAACACCGTCTAAAGCCTTCACAAGTAAATCTATATTCAAAACTTGTTCTACCACTAAGTCGCTTTGCTTTTGATGTATCTTTTAAAATCATAGATTTCTCGATGGAGGTATTGAGTGGAGTGCTGCTGCCTGGCACTTTGTGTGTGCTTCTGGGATCCAGGTAGGCCGCACAGCCCACGCCACCCTCTTTTAGTCATTTTAGTATGTGGAGCAGGAAGGTGCCTTCGTGATGAGAGTTAGGATCTAGGTAGAGGTCTTCATTTAATTCCTTACAGAATAAGTGAGTGCGTATTTTATTTCTACCTTTAAAGTAATAACACTGACTTACTAAGATTGTCTGAAGAGCAGGCATATTATCATGTAATAATATTAGGCTATGAAAACAAACAAAGTCTAGCGGCACATACATGTAATCTCAGCACCCTGTCAGGCCGAATCAGGAAGAATACAAGATGAGGACCCCCTCCCTCAAGCGATAGCCTTCCGGTAACTGGCCTCCGCTCTGAGGCGCCCCCACCTCTGCCTCGGTGGCCTTCTCCTGCCGGTCCTCTGGCTACGGCCTTGGTGTCGATAGTGCGGCCATCACGGGGCCGGCGCCGCAGGGGGAGAAGGTCCCACGCTGGTGTCTGGCTGTGGTAAACTCGGCTTGGGTTGCAGAAGACTGAGAAAATAATCCACTGGAGTAGCTACTTCATCTTTTCAAAGATGACTCAGGTATCAATGCTTGTTTTGTCTTTTTCATATGTACGAGTGATGACCTGGGTGAGGTGCTTCGTAGGAATTTATTCTGTGCTAAGACACTGAAGATATTGGTGGCTCTCACCACCTCTTTATCCAAATAGGACTAAAAATCTGGGACCAGAATCCCAAGAAGAAGGACAATAGCTGGCACCGCCTCAGTGTGGTCCGTCGTACAAGTCATTTAACTTCACAACCTGTCGTGAGAGTAAGGTCTTTATGAAATATCTTTGGTTTTGCCAAATGCTTTTTTAAAAGCCACATAAAATAGTGTGTGAGGTCACCTCTGAGTCTATGTGAAGAAGATCCCTCCTCCCTTCACTGATTCATTCTGCTCCACACCCCACCCTCCCGTCAACTCACTCATCAAAGGTTAATTTTCCTTTCCAAAAGTCATGTACTTAAAATTCCCATTTCAGTCATGTGTATTTTGGTTTTCTTTGATTTTCCCCCGGCCCCCCCCCCCATTTCCTTTGATACCAACATAAATCTCAAGGGCTACCTTTTGCTTCTTTCGGAAAAAAGTAGCCAAGAGACTAATTTAGAGTGCACGGGGTGGAAAACTGGAGTCAGAAAAAGGTAGCCATGGCACACAGCGGCAGACCAGAGGCTGGTCCTCCCATCTCTTCCACGGGCCGCCTCCCTGGTAGGAGTCCCCGCAGGGCTGAAGCCAGCGTCCTTCCTCAGGGACCTGAGAGTTGTGAGCTCTGAGCGATAACATTTGAGTTATAGGTTATCAGCGCACACACTCCCCCGCCTGGAGGGCACACAAAGCGTTTTTTCCTTCGTTGTTGGAATTTGATTCATTTCCTCTTTTTCCCCTTGGCTCTTGAATCTAGAATTCTGAGTTTATCTATTAGAGGGGTTCTGAATCTGGTCTGGGCCTGAGGAGTCTTGCTGTTTCAGCTAGAGGCCAGATGGTTTGCAGACAGACGGTAGCTTCTGCGAAGATGTTCTGGAAAGAAGCTATACGGCTGGCCTTTGGGGAACCCAGTGCGAAAGCTAAAAATAAAACTTACCTCAGAATAATGGTGCCGTGATTTCAGTTCCCGCAGATTCCAAAAGTGTCTCCATGACAGATCTTGACCACACATGTTCTGTGTCTGCCTCTCACGGCCCCGGTGTGAGGCGAAGCCAACCACAGGGTGAAGTGACACAACACACAGCTATGACGGGTAGAGCTCAGGGGAACTTCGGTAGGTGTTTGTCCGTCCTCCAACCTAAACCGTTCCCGCTACTATTCATCCAGTTCTCTGACACTTGCATGCATATTAGATCCTGTTGTCTCGATCTCTGGAAAAACCTGTGTCACCCGCACGTGGGTGGTCTTTCTCCCAGAAAGGATCTTATGACCCGTAGAGCGGGGGGAACGCCCAGTGGTACACCAGGGAAGACACGGATTGGTGAGCTGCTTCCTCAGTCTCTTGAAGCTCCGCTTCTTGGGAGAGAGTCCTCAGCGCTGAGTGGGGAGGTGTCGTGCTCAGGCTTGCTCGGAGTGCTGGGAATCCAGCGTTCTGCTTCGGAAGCCCGAGCGGGGAGTCGGTGTGAGCAGGTGGGATGGGTGGAGTCCCATCGCTAACAAGGAAGGCATCTTTGAAACAGGCTGAGATGTGGATCTGGGGTTCTGGGAGACAAACCCTTCTTCCCAGCCTGAAACTTTGATTGGAAGATACATTTCTGTCTGTGGTTGCAGAATAAATACGATCACCCTGGGGATTCTCCAGTGAAATGAAATCAGACAGAAAAAGCAAGTTAAACCTGTGAAGAGTTATCTGTAAATACTTCTCAGTCATTTCAGAAGTGTCCCCGTGGACAGTAATTTCTATTACTTATTAAAATCCTCAGAATATTACCTTGGCTTTTGCCAGTGTTAACGGAGTGGCTCAGGGTGCAGCCTCAGTTCAGCCCTGAACTTGACTCTTCGGAACGCTGAGTCCTTCAGTAAGTTGTGGATAAGCCCTGGGTGCCTCAACTGTGAAATGAGGAATCACAATATTATTCGTCATAAGGTTTTATATTTAAATTAGTTCAAAATGTTTAGTGTTAATTGGCTGCTTTGGAGCCAAGTGTTGTTCTACATGCTTTACAAATATCAGTTTACTGTCATCATCATCCACACACTTCATGTCCTGTCACACCATGCAGTATCTTAGAGTGGCAGACAGTTTTAATCCAGAATGAATCCAAAAATCTGAAATCAGAAATGCTCTAAAATCTGGAAATTTAGAGTCTGAATTTTTAAATAACGAGCATTCAACTAGGAAAGCTCATTTCCAAATCCAAAAAAAAAAAAACCTGAAATGCAAAACATTTAGGATTACAAGCATTTTAGATAAGAAACACTCGACCTATACTTGTGCTGACACATGCCATCTACTATAGAAAATATACTCAAACAGAACCCCTGATTTCCGAAAGTGGATTTTTAAAGCACATTATAAACAGAGAATAAAATAAAGATGAGGCTCTTGAAGTTCTTCAGAGATAAGTGTTAGTCATATCGCCAAACTTTTATTTTAGGGACCATAATGAATTCTACATATAAGCCAAAGATTTTTTTTTTTGTAATGCTTGAGCAGTAACTTTGATCTCAAGACAGTTTTGGCAATGAGATGAGTATTTTAAATCTCAACAATGCTGAAATGTGCTGAGATTTTGCTTTCAATAACTAGAACCGCATCAAAGAGGTCCTGTATATTCTGCTAGTCGGTGGAGTCATACAACCAATCAGAGCCGTCTGATTATGCACTGGACCAAAACATCTCTGACTGTAGTATTTCAGAGGACTGTGCTCCTCAGAGCAGTGCAGTGCTGGCTGGGAGATGAAAGACAGAAGAGGTTTCTCCTCAGTTTCTACTTCTTTGAGTTTGAGTCAGAACAGAAAGGAAACAAAGCAAAGAGAAGCGAGGATGCGATCCAAGTTTTCTTCCATATGCTGGCAATACTGATGTGGAGGGTGTAATTATACTCAGATGCTACAGTGACAGGGAAAGAGGAATTTCTAACCCATAAAACTTGCTTTTTCTTTTTGGTGTAACAAAGAAAAAGCGATCCGTCTCATTGCTTGAGTGTTGTGGATATTGTGGTGACTCTACCATGGAAAGCTGGGGTCTCTTCGCGTTCGTTTGCTTAGGCCGTGCTGTGTGTAGATGGATCCCATGCCCCCAGATGCTCGCGTGCGAGAGGCATCGTCTGCGGTGTAGTGGAGCCAGGGTGGTGCGGTCTTGCTGAGGTGGGCCCTTGTGGGGGGTGGCCTGGTTACAGGAGCTCCGCGGTCGTGAATGAATTAGTGCTCTCCCTTGGAAGTGGGTCAGGCTAGTAGGAGTGGATTAATTCCTAAGAGTGCAGATTACGCTGGATCCTGAAACCCTCACCAGAGCCCAGCGGATAACCCAGGTCACACTCGGGCCTCTCCAGAACCTGGAGCTAAATAAAACTGTTTTCTTTACAGTTTCTAGATACCAGCATCATGTTACAATAACACAGAAGATGGTGAGGTGGACAGTATCTTAGAACTGTATCTTACTGTTTCAATATCGGATTACATATTTTCTAAGAGTCTGTTGTATCCCAATCAGAATGACTAGGTAACTGAACATCTGAAGGTCATGATGTATGAGAATCTTCTGAGACAATTTAACTCGGATAAAACAGTAGAGAAAGAACAGGTGTTTTTCGATTAATGAAGAGCCTCTTCGTTCTTAGTGATACTAGAAGAAAGCAAGTAGCACTGGAAAGACAGATTTCCCGTCACCATATTGGAACTCTTAACAGTCGTAACAGAAAGGTTGTCATAGAAATGGAGCAAGGCACTTCGAAGGCGATGAGATCCTTCTCGTGGGAAGTACATAAAGAACAGCTGTCTGTCCGTAATACAGAGTCAGTGTTTCCACACCGCCCGGGCGCAAGGTGGGGGAGGGGATGCCCTCAACTCTTAAACGGTGATTACAGACAGAGGTGGAGGCCACAAGCAGTCGGGTGCTGTGATCTTGAGAAACCCCGTTACCTCTCCTTTAAGATGAAAAGGATGAAAACATCTTAGTCCTTCTTAAACAGAAAACGACCTAAGGAGGCCAGTGGGAGCTCCACGTGGAGCTAGCATGTCCCGAATTGAGGCGACGTCTTCCTGGAGCTTTGGTGCCCGCTGGGCAGAGTGGACTAGTGCCATGGGCTGCCCGTTCGCCTCCCAGACCCTTTGCAGGCCAGCCTGACTCAGCGTCCTGGGGGCCGGGGTAAGGGCCGTGCTCAGAGCCACTCCGGACCCTTTTGCAAGGCCGTTCCTCTGGCCTGCGTGTCCCCAGGACCCAGAGCCGCCTTCGCGGGTCATTCCGGGGCGGCTGCATATCACGAATGTGTTACCTCTTGTGAAATGTTAAAAAAAAAAAAAAAGTAGTCATACGTACTGTAATTAACAAAGTACTTAGCTTTACGCCCAAATTTAAATTGTATACTTCCGCCCTTGGCAAGAGAAAACATTGTTTAAACAGAGGGCCAACCAAGCTGCTTTGCTTTTGGTGTTTTTAGATATCTGTGTTGCCTTTAGCCAGATCATTTAAAATGATATAAGGTTATTGAATTTTAAATTCCATCTTTTAGAAAGCTGCATCCCTGGGGAGTACGGACAGCAAAAGCAGGGCAGACACACAAGCTGATTGCACTGCCCGGAAGTGACCCGTACTCCTTAGCATGATAGGATTTCTTGGAGGACTGTCAGCAGGGCCCTTAGACTGGTCCTGCACGGGGCTCGGGGGCCATGAGACCGGCTCTCCGTGGGGCACCCAGTGTCGTCGCGGGCCAGGCGAGGGGCGGGCAGAGCAGCATGATCATCTCTGATGAGTTTCTCTTCGCTCTGGCTTTGGGACTTACCGGGCCGTAGCTGAGCCGTGACCGCGCATGAACACAAAATCCAGTCTCGTACTAAAAGGTAGAAGGAAATCATGTCTGACTCAGGATTAACTATGAAACCTTTAGAGGACTGACAGTTTTCTTTGGATTTGGTAACTGTGATCTCAAAATGATTTTGTAATCAAACTCAAACTTCAAAGGATAATTTGATTCTAAAATAGGGGCTTTGTCCAGATAATATTTCTATTTGATGGTATGAAAATCTATAGATGTAAATGAGTACTAGAATGTATGATAGATTTTGTGAAATAGGAAATATTCAAAGGGAAAGGGGTAGGGGAAAGTAATGAGGGGAAAGAATAAATATGATTTTTTAATTGAATTCTTTATTGGTACAATTTATACACATCTCAAAATCACATATAACATTGGGAAATTTGTACCAGTATGTGCCACAAGTTAATTCTCATTTTTACCCATATCCCTACCCACTCCCCCCTCCTCCCCCCTTTATACATGCTCTTTTATTTTCTTTCTGTATCATATTTAGAATAAATATGATTTTTAAAAAACATGTATATAAGGGTGGGGGAGTTGTAGGATAGGCAGGGAAATGGGGAAAAATGAAAAGTCATGTCACTTACTGGTACAAATTTCTCAGTGTTGAGTCATCGTGAGGTATATATAAAATGTACTAATAATGAATTCACTTTTTAAAGTTTCTGTTTGATACAGGTTGTAGGTCTGGGTGTATGTACATCACTATCCATGCAGCAAAGAATAAAAGCTTAAGGTCTTTTTAAAAGTGTGTTGAAACAGAGGCATTCAAAATAGTAAAAGAAAAGATTGGTAAATGAGTCATTGACGGGTCAGTGTGGTAAAGAAAGAATCTGGGCTGGCACGCGGTGCAGAGTCGTGCCTACTGTTGGGAGCTCAGCAGTCCCTCCCGGGGGCTGGAGCTTAGGGACATGGTCTTGCTTCGATTAACTTCCCCTGCTGGCACCTGTCTTGGCAGACATGTGTGAAGAGGAAAAAACCTCACAAAGGAGGACACAAAAATATGGCAGGCCTTATTTGGAAAGAAAACATATGATGCAGAGCAAAAGGGGCAGCATCTTTGCTGTAGCAACCTGAAATGCTTGATTGTGTACAGGAATACTTGATTGAATCAGGAATCAATTTCATTTTGGGGGGGGGGACAGGGTCTTGCTTTGTATTTCAGGCTGGTCTTGAGCTCACTGTGTAGCCCAGGCAAACCTGGAGCTCAGCAATCCTCCTGCCTCTGCCTCCCGAGTGCTGGGATGACAGGCGTGAGCCACCACGCTTGGCACTGTGGTATGTGGTACTGATTGCTCACGGTATTGTTGTATGTGGTTACTGGGAATCGAACCCGGAACCTTGCGCTTGCTGAGCAGGCGCCAGAACCACTGAACTAAATCTCTGACCCCTCAATGTATCTCTTAACGTCTGTGTTACCGAAGTGAACAGAACCACTTTCCTTTCAAGGACGGGGCTCTCTTTGATATGACATCACTCAGTGCCTCTGGGGTGCCCTCAGAGAAAGGGGAACTCCCTGAGGCAGAGTTCTGAGTGCTCGAGGGAGGGGAGGTCCGCAGCGTGCGGAGGGAGACAGGCTGAGGCCCTCCCCTGCCGAGGAGTCCTCCCGGGCAGGCGCTGCCAGCTTGAGGACTGGGCGGCCGGCAGAGTTGCCCTGAGCCAGACGCAGTCCGCGTTCTTCCGCACGTCCCCCCGGCACGCGCCTCGGGAGAAGGTGTGGCTTTGGGCAAGAGGATTCTTTTCAGCAGAAAGGAGTTGGAGGGAAGGAGAAAACCCTGAGCTGTCCAGAGGCGGCCCGGAGAGCAGTCCGGGAAGTGAGTTCCCCTGCAGGCTGGACGTGGGCTTCGTGTCCTGGCATCCACTGCCGCAGTCACGACCTTATCTCCTGTGCGAGATCGCGCCGTGTTAGAGAGATGCGCCCTCGCTGAAATCAGAGCGTCCCGTCCAGCCGCGCGTAAAATGTGTGCCTGCCTGTCCCAGCCTTGCTCCCCTGCTGTTCCGGAAATCCTTTGCCGCGCTTTCCTGCCATCTGGAATTACAGTTTTAATTAATGTTCCTTTCCAGAGAGATGAACACCTTGTGACCACTTCTTTTGCCTTTCTGAGGCACATTTTTAAGACCTTTAATCATTGCTAAAGCCCGCACATGTTAGTTTCTTGCTCTAGTTTTCTTACCTGTAACTGTACAGCTTTCATTTCAGTATGAAAGTTTCTTCTACTTCGTTCCTCTCATCCACTGTACGTCTTCCTTTCAACTGATTGCCAATAACTTGTCCCTTTAAGATTTAATATTCCTAAGCTCATGTCCTTCCAGAGAAAAGATTATCTTTTAATCTGTATTCCAATTGAATGTCCTGGGTTCTTTGCATCCGAGTGCAAATGAACATTGCTGTGACTGAAGGACGTATGGACAGTAAGCTAGCACACAGCTCAGGAGCGGAGTAGGCGCAGAGAGACATGAGTAGGCAATTGTGCAGGGTGATCATCACAGACCGGTGCATGACGAAACCCTGGCGCAGCACGGTGACCTGTTCTCAGCTCTCCGGCTTAGGAATTCGCACGCATGTCTGGGCTTTTCTAGAGGTTTGCACAGCATCCGTTGGTTTCAGACTGTCTGCTTCAACAAATGACTGTAACTGAATGGAAGCAGGCAAGGTGAGGGACTGAGGAAGGGCCTTTTAGGTTCGATCAAAGGAGAAGCAGAATGGAGTTACACAAATCCAGAATGGGACCAGTCTGTGTTTTCACATTTCCTTCTTCACATATAAACACAGAAGACCCCAAATAAATACAACAGCTCCACTTTTTTCTCAGGTGTTGAATGGTCCCGTCTTCCTAGGGTAACACCTTCCCCATTTTCTCTCTGCCTGAGCCTGGCCCCCAAGGACAGCACCACGGTCCAGGTTAATTATTTTCTGATGAGTTGTCTGATCTACTTTCCAGGCAACTGCAGGTCCAGCCAGTCCTTTCCCCCTGTGCTTCCGTGATCTACCCCGGAGAGATTTTATTACTGCACTTAGGACATTTTACTACAGTGATTTGTTTTCTGTACTGAGCACTGAATGATTTTAGGAAGGATTGACAAGTGATCATTTCTCTGATCATCACAGCACCTCAGAGGTAGTTGCTATCATGTGGCCAACCTTTAGGCAAAGAAATTGAAGCATAGGGAACTGAATAATTATCTTTAGTACCATACATAGTGAGAAGGGGTCGGATTCAAATTCAGAAAATTTACATCCAAAACGGATGCAATTAACTACTCTGGCTCACAGCCACCCTATCATTTGCCGGCTTGTCTATAATATCAAATAATGCATGCCCATTGTAAAAATCAAATCAGGGTCTAAAATATACAGAAGAAAGAACGTCTACTTAGAATCTCATTGGCTGGAAATGACCATCATTATAATTTTTGTTTTTATCCTGTCACACTTTGCTTGCTGTACCACTGCCCACACCTGCTCATGTAGTTAAATGAGGCCGTACTGATCCCTGTTCTAGAGTCTTGGCGATCATTTGTGCTCTTCTTAAGGTCATCTGTATATAGGTTGAATGTCTCTGTGTCTTTGTTTGCATGTGTGCTCCCAGAACCTCTTTTGTCTCATCTGTGTTCATGGAAATCACTGGTGTTTCAAAAGTATGGACATAGTAAATATAATGCTTTGGCTGTTGCTTTTGCTTATCGGCATTACTCCAGGTTCCGTGCCAAAGTTCTCATTCATAATTTTCAGCAGCCAAATGGTGTTCATTCCCCGAAGCAGAAGGGCCATAGTGCAGCTCCTTTCCTACGGCATAACTAGGCTTCTTGGCCTGAGCTATCTCAAGTAATGCAGATATTGTCTTCCATCTTATGGTTTTTGATATTATGCTAATCATAATGCAGTCCTCTGAATCAATACTTCCTGCATTCAGAAAAATGGAAGTCAGATTTTAAAAAGAATAGTTTTAATTTACGATTGCGTGAACTCAAGTGATTTCTAAATGAGTCATTTTTCAGAGAATAACTAAAATGTGTCATAACTGCCGGGCGTGGTGGCTCATGCCTGTAATCCCAGCACTTGGGAGGCAGAGGCAGGGGGATTGCTGAGTTCCAGGCTTGCCTGGGCTACATAGTGAGCTCAGGGCCAGCCTGAACTACAAAGCGAGACCCTATCTCCAAAAAAAAAAAAAAAAAAATGTGTCTTAACTCACTATTTAAAAGACTCATGTAATAAATATCCTAGTTAAACAACTGCCTCTCATCTGTAATCAATGAAAACTCACTTTTCCATAAAGAATGTTTGCTCAAGGAGACACACCTTAGAACTACTCCTAGACATATTTGCTTTTGATCTGGTCCATGTCTGCTGCCCTCTTCTTATGCCCCTGTGTACAGAATAGATTTTCTGCCTGTACCAGCCGCTTCCATTTGTAAAATGGACCAATTTCTGCTAGACTCGTGGCCTTACATATGTCAACTCCCGGCTTGGAAAAAACAATCTGTGTGGTTCCGCTGCCAGATTCTGCTCGTCTCTTCCTGAAGCACCTCTCCCTCTGCGATCTTCCTCAAGTCCCTTTCTGACCATCCCCGGCACAGTGACTAACTTGCGTCCCCCTGAGCCCATACATCCCATCCCTGTGCCGGCACACTTAACGCCTTTTATTTTAGCTCATCTCTTACGCCTATGATTCCTCTTTAATTGGAAATAGTCTTTTAAAAATGTTTTCATCCAGAAATCTTCTTAGTATGTGACCTGTGGGAAGTACTCAGAAATACTTGCTGAATGAATGGCAATAGAAAAATAAAAATGTCCTGAGTTGGAATCATGAAAACTGCCCAGTTATCTCTAATATGAAAAAGCTCAGTGGAATTCTAGAAAAAATAATCTGAGAGCGCTGAGACTTTCCAGAGGGTCCTTCCACGGAAAAAGAGGAACAAAGACTGATCAGAAGTTGAGTAAATATCCTCTGAGGCCCCTGATTATCCCGACATTGACAAAAGAAAGGCTTGCCAAGATCTGTCACTATTACTATAAGGAAGTCCTGGCTCAGATGATTCATAGTTAAATATTTGCATCTCCTCTGGCTAAGAAAAATAAAAGCTGTAACATTCCACAGCCTTTAACTGTGTCAGATCTAGAGACTTTGCCAGTTATTTCTGTTTAGAAACTAGTAAGGGATAAGGACTTGTTTCATAAAAGCAAGACATGTTAAATAAGAAGGAAATAGAATAAGCAGATATCTGCTTGGAATTCAGAAGGTATGTCAAGGCCAACAAAGTAATTGTTAAAATTGATTATTAATGTTTTGATACTTTGATAGATCTGTTTTCTGTTCCCTAACAGAAGCAAGCAAGATGAAGTATGGTGAGTGTTATGAATAAAGAAGAGGAAAATATAGATAAGTTCTTTCTCCAAATCTATGCAACAGGCTGAGTATGCAGACTTCAGACACCAGGGGCCAGCGCCTTAGTTGGGTTCCAAATCAGCACCACTGTTTTTGGTGGGTGTTTAAATGTGTCTACCTCACAACAGCCCCCAAAATTCAGTGTTGTTATTTCTGTTTCACAGATAAGAATGTGAAGGCTAAGAAGGAATAATTGGTGTAGTCAGGACGGGGGTGGCCCTTCACTGAGAACTGTTCTGGAAATGCTCTTAGATACTGCTGTTACTATTTTATCATTACCAGTAAATTGACAATTAGAGGTTTATTTATTTATTTATTTATTTATTCGTTTGTTTATTTATTTATTTATTTATTCGTTTGTTTATTTATTTATTTATTTATTTTTGAGACAGGGTCTCGCTTTGTAGTTCAGGCTGGCCCTGAGCTCACTATGTAGCCCAGGCAAGCCTGGAACTCAGCAATCCTCCTGCCTCTGCCTCCCGAGTGCTGGGATGACAGGCATGAGCCACCACGTCCAGTATTGTATGTGGTTACCGCGGACTGAACCAGGAACATTGCACTTGCTGGGCAGGTGCCAGAACCACTGAGCTAAATCTCCGGCCCTAGAGGTTTATTCTTGAACATAGGAGGTTTTCCACATTGTTAATACAAATTCTTCCACCAAATCCCAGAATCTATGTATAATCAAAATTCAGTTACACTATATTAACCCAGTCCTTTTCAGAAAGCAATTGTGGTTAAAGGTACAGGGTTTTTGTTGTTGTTGTTGCTATTGTTATTCACCCATTGCTGGGTATGCATAGCCCCTGAAATTTGGATGGTTCTTCAGTCACCCACTACTGACGTTACCAGCCTTTCCCCCTGAGCCCAGATGGCAGAAGTACTGGTATTCTTCTCCAAGTGTAGTGATTGAGGGCTGAAAGACCACCAAGAAAACTCTTCCAAATGGTGCTGCTCTGAAAGTTCCCCTAGCACTTAGAAATCACACATAATGAGAGAATAGAAAAAACCCTCAGTGCCTGGCCTGTCATAGGTCTCTCCCCATCTGTTCCAGGCTCAGATTCTTTCAGGGGGGCTGACAGATGGAGCTCCAGTTCATAGTCCTGGCTCTGCTGCTGACTGGTTTTGGACAGTGGTCCCAACATTAGCCCTCAGCATTTGAAAGCATTGTTGCTCAAGGAAGTTGATCTTCTGCCAAGAGGACCATGAGGCCCTTCAGGGAGCTCACATGACCAGGTTATGTCTCAGAGCATCTGATGCACCATCTACAAAGCCAGGAAGGCAAGGGCCTTGCTGTTTATCCTCTCCTCACCCCACATCTACATACACACGAATGCACATCTGTACGCACACTTAACAGAACTCTAGCAGAAGGAGCCCATTACTAACTCCAAGGCATTTGGTACCAAGGCCTGTCCCCAGAGCTGCTCCACGGGTGAGGATCACCCTGCAGCCCTAGAAATGGGACAGCCCACCCGCAGGAGAGGCTTCCTTACCCTCACTGCTGACTTCAGTTGACTCGAAGTAAAATGTCCTCTTTTATCATCTATTATCTACCTCCTCTCTTCTTAAGCACACGTTTATTGAACCCCCCCCATATTTACATATTCAGTGGAAATAGCCTGCTGGGCAAGAGACACAGGACTTTGTTCTTATGTTTTAGTGCAGGGACTAATGAGGTAGAACAAAGCAGCACTGGTGAAGTGAGAGACTCACTCCAAGTAGACTGGAGAGTGAAAAGAGAGGAATCCGGGCAAAGAGAATTAAAAAAATGAAAGCTTCCTGAGGCAAGAATGAATTTTCTACACACACACACACACACACACACACACACACACAATTTACATTAAAGTTGATGTGGCTCAAGGATAGGGAACAGAGGGAAGAAACTGAAGATCCTGGCGAAGTATCAAGGGGAAATTAGGTAGGAGCCTCTAGGCCAGAAAGAACTGAGGTTTCATTCTAGTTACAGTGGAAAGCCATTTGAGGGATTTAAGTGAGGGGCTTCCATGATCTGAAAGCACTTTCGAAGCAGCACCAAGGGCACCGAGTGCCCAAGTGTGGCAGCAGGGAGAAGCGTGGGGAGTCGCTGGCCCAGCCCAGCAGGGGATTCCTGGTGGCTGTAGTGAAAAGCGTCAGGCAGTTTGATCTCTGATCTGTCTTAGCTGTAGAAGACACTTGACTTAGATGGAATTCAGATTTAACTTTCAGATTCCTTTGAACTCACCGTGCCACACTGACTGAACTTCCCCCAACCTACAGTTGATGACTTCTCTCCTTTCTCAGGAATCAAATAGGATTGAGAGGATGTTTTGTTGGTGGTAGAACAAAAAGGCTTGTTGCAAATAAAACAAAACCACTCAAACAAACAAAAACTCAAGCAAAGTAATATAGTAAAGAGAGACTTGAGCTATTAGAAACAAATCATCATGGTTACAACAGTACTAGGGACACCTTCATTTTCCTGCAATCCTGAGTCTATTTTCTTGTATCAGTATCAGGGCTGGACAGTAGAGTAGATGCTCTCTAGGGTGTTTATCATCTCAGAAACGACACCTAGCAAAGGAGATCTCAGGGTGCTTACAGTGGACTTCTCTCCAGTCTTACCTGGATGTCCACTAGGCAATCATGTGATAGCCTACAGTTATCAGGTATGTTTGATATGTACTGAACAGTCATGCACATAGTGAGGCTTAGTCTTTGAAACAGTTTGTGTGTAGGACAGAAGGGTGGAAAAACAGTCCGGTGAGTCTTCTTGGATTCTGTCCTTGGGCCACTTGCAATCTCTTCTCAAATCTGGCCCTAACTTTTGTGGCCTTGGAAGAATTTCATCTTCAGTGAACACCAAACTTTTTACCAAGATAGAAAACTATGGACATCTTACAAAACATTTTTACATCCATAAATACAGAGACATTTTGTAAGTCTATTGTTGCTTTCATCCTTCAATTAAATTTTTACCAACTGGCAACCATTATACTTGCTAAGTAGAAACACGCCTAGATGTCCCCTCCACACTCAGGAGTTTGCTCCTGTTTAAGCTCAGTAACATCTTAGGAGTGAAGATCTCACATCGGTTGTTTCATCTGGCTTCAAGTCAGCAGTGAGGTCTTGGAAACTCAATCTTTTCTAAGTAGCTTCCAGAGGAGTTTAGAGCTTAGACTTATTATAGGAGGGGAGATAAGATGAAGGGTATGTAACTTACAAAGAACAGGAAAAAATCAAATCCATGACCAGTCTAAGTCACTGGGACAGAGAGGTATCAGCCAGCTGTCATTTTACAGGTTGTCATGTTTCAAAGAATAGAAGCTTTCTTTTCTCTTATAATTATTTCCATGTGCTGCCGTTTTCTCTCTATGAGAATCTACACAGATCAGGCCAGTTTGAAAGCCAAAACATAATCACGTGTGCATCTTTGGTGCTGGTGGTCAGGAAAGAGCACTGACAGAATTCAAATGGTGTTCTATTAGTAATCAGAAGCATTTTCTAATGTATCATTTACTCTTTCTGCACCCGTAGATCCTGAACTTGTCTGACATCTTGAGGTAGGGTTCAAGATAATGAGGAAAAGCATTTCCAGTGATGAAATATATCAAGTCTACTATAATGAAATTGTAGAGACCCACTTGTACAAGTCTTCATGTGATACAGAAGGTTGGGTCCTAGCTCTTGTGCTATTAAGACCACACCAAGCAATCATCCAGACAGTCATGTAACCCCTGGTGCCTGGTGTTCCATTTATGTGTGCTAAATGGGCATGATAACAGTTCTAATTGCTGACTTTTAGAAGGGACTCTCATGTGTTAGACCCTGTGCCAGGGACTTCCAAGCATTACCTAATTTAATCTACACAACCAATTTATGAAATGGGAGCTTCCCAGACAAAGAAAATGAGATTTACTAGTTTGACTATAGTCACAGTCGATAAGGAGGTGAAGGGACAACTCTAGCCAAGCAGACTGACTGCAGAGTTTATCTTCCTGCTGCCCCTCCCCACCCCATTGCTGCGGGCTGAATGAGGCATACACAGTAAGCCTGGGAATGAAGAATAATATTGCTAAGAAAGATTTTCATTATTATCATTTCTATTTAATGGATTGTAATCTTAAGAATCTCATCTAAATTGTATTGGTGAGGTCTGAGATAGTGGCTCTTAGAGGTCAGGCAGAACGTATTGCAGAAGAACTTGACTTTCTCCTTTCCTTCTGCTCTTGAGAGAGAAGGTGGACTGATTTTAGGAACTGTGTCCTACAACTAGATATATGAGAGATAGAAAATGGGAAAATATGACACTATTGCATAACGCTAGTAGGTTAATTGGAGTTGAACAAGATGCTGAAGCTATATTATTTTATGGTGTACCAAATTTAAAATAATACATATATATTCACACATACTTTCTATCCTGTCTCAGGCTGGCATGTACTTAGGCAGGATGAACACAGGTATTGATTTAGTCCTAACTTGAGGATGCTGAAACTGAAAGGGATTCACAGTGTATAGGAGCTCTCAAGTCTTAGTAGCTGCGGGCCTTTTTCTCTGGCTCATTTCTTTGTAACTGTCTTATAGAAGCTTCTTTCTTAACATCCCTTTTATAGCTGCCTGTGTCCTACAAGGGACTAGTTGCCTAGTTACAAGAGTCCACACACCCTACAAAGCCTCCAGTATTGGCTGCTTACCTCTTTACAGAAGAAGTTGGCTGAACTCTGGAAAATAACAAAATATGATAGATTTAGCTGAAATTATTTAGTTCAGTCTGTCTGTTTTTATCTACAGACAAAAATCCAGTGGGTTGTAGGTCTTTTTTCTTGTTTGAAGCCCAGCTCCCTTTGTAAAGATGTGTTCTATTACAGGAGGCTGGAAGAAACACAAAATCTAGACACACCTCTTACAGTGAGTCCTATTAATAATGATTTTATTCCACTTTCCATTTATAGAATATGTTCCCTTTACAGACTTTCAAAGTAATTTCTAATTTTGCAAATGGATGGAAAATGAGCATCTTTTGGCTCAAAGGAGACAGAAGTTGCTCAGAGTGAGGCACTGTTAAGGTTGTAGGTAAAACCACCCAGAAGTGTGAGGACTTGGAAAGGCCTGTCATAGTTGCTGTTATAGTCCTTTTCTTGTTGCTTAGACACAGTACCCAACATCTGTAATTTAAAGGAGCAGAGGTTTATTGTGGCTTACAGTGTCAGAAGGTTCAGTCCGTGGTTGGTAGACTCACAGGCAGACCCAGGAAAGCTACTCACATGATGGTAGCCTGGAAGCCATAGGTAAAGGGTGGAACCAAGAAGATAAATACAGCCTTCCAGGTCACTCCCCCAGTGACCAGCCTCCAGTTGTCTCACCTCTTAATACCAAGTCAGCTGTAGCACCTCCATAATCCAAACAGCTTTCAAAAGCCCAGTCTATGAGTGCATGAGAATTTGAGGAAACATTCTTGTTCTAAGCCATAACAGCCTTCAGATTTCTATTTCTGAGCCAGGTGAGAGGTTCTTGCAGTCCTGTGGTCTGTGAGGTGAGAGTGTAACCCAGACAACGTAGGCAGAGCCACGGTCAGTTCACTGATCTCATTTGTGAGTGTTTTGTGTTCCTTCTCAGATGATGAAGGAAGTGCTGTAATCTCAATTTTTACATTGATGGCATTGTTAAAGAATAAGTAGAAGTACAGATGTGTTAAAGGGAGTTTTGCCACTTCAAAAGCGCAACTACCGAGCTATTTAGGATGAAGTCAATGAAAACATTTTTGAAGAAGTACTGTTTTACTTAGAGAAAGTAATTAGAGAAAGTATGTAATTCCAACTAAATCAGCTTACATTATAAAACAGAAAAGAGTGTTTGACACTAGCAGTACAGTAATTTAAAAATATGTAATATTAAAAAGTTCTTAAAAGCAGTAAATCCTACATGAAGTTGTGTGAGCGTCTGCTTTGCATTATTTAGTATCATTTGTTCTCTTATAAGCCCTCCCTTGGTTTTTCTATTGATGTCAAAGGTTGTTTCCATCAAGCCCAGCTCCAAGTCATCTGAGTCCATATGTCATTTGTCTTTGCAAATCAGGTATCCAAAACCTGCACGGGATGGCACAGAGTCAAAAAATCTCTAAGTTAAGAAAAACTGCTTCAAACATGATATCTGGTTTCTCACAATGTAACAGAATGAATGTTAGGTATGAAAATGGAATCAAAACAAACGATCAGAAGATCCAAGAGTTGCTGACCTGCACCATCCCAGGTTCTGGTCTAAGACTTCTGCAAGCATCTCATCTTTATAGCAACCCAGTTATACTGTTGTTTTCCCTTTCAAGGAGGAAACTGTCATACACTGTTGTCTTCCCTTTCAAGGAGGAAGCTGCTGTGTGGAAAGTTTAAGTAACTGATCAAATTTGTCTATCTAAAAAGAGACAGAGCCAAAGGCATAGCACACTACATCCTCAGGACCAGTGTTGTGTTGCCAAAAAGCCCCCCCCCCCCCCGCCCAACTCTCCCCTCATTCTAGGTAATGGAGTAAAATGGCCAATACTCATAATGAGGCCTGAAGACCATCAGCTTCTGTTGGCTGTATTCTATTCTGGAATGTAGGTACATATTGATTTCCCTTAAATATGGCTACATAAAAGTCGATATATCAATTTAAAAGGCATCTGTTTTCTAGAAAACTCCCTGCCATACATCACCTCATTCTCTAATAATGCAGCATCACTGAGCAGTTCCGTGGAGTACTTCAGCTGACGGGTTTATGTTCAAAGCAGAAGCATTTCAGCCATACAACACAGACCAGGATGATTAATGAAAACTAATTGACAGTGATGAAATCTTTACGAATAAAAAAGAAGTTGTCCTCTGAAAGCATTTCTAGAATCTTCTGTTTGAGGTTGTGAATAGATATGACAGCTTTACAGTGCCAGAACAATCTCTTCTGAAGAGCAGAAGTTCAATCAACCATTTCATCTGCATTATTCTAAAAGAACCAGTTGCACAGAACTTTACAACTATTTTGACAGTTTGTTTTGGCTGTCTGTAAATATGCTTCCAACAAAAGCTCAGAAAATGTATCAAGTAAAAGTATATAACTTGTCCTGGGTTTAATTTATTGTCAGTTTTCATTTTATAAATTTCATCCAGTTTCCTTGTGATCATTAATGCTCGCTAGAAAACAACACCATATTTAACTTTCTAATGACATATGAAATTCCCAGTCAGGTTAGTCAGTATTTTTACATCTTCAAATTTGGAAAGGTAGTAGAAAGTCCTTCTGTGACCAGCAGGTGTTGAACTTCATAATAGAGCTCTATAGTACTCCTGCTTCATTCTACCTTCGCTTGTGGCCTTCCCTGCTGGGAACTCCGAAACCTTGTAATGTCCATTTGCTCCTGACACACATACACCCTCGATCTCACAGGCAGATTTTTAAGAGCAATAACCTTGTCAGTTTATGTCACCCTGTGGACAAAGGGAAGGTGGTAGTGGTGAATCTGTTTTTATTACTTGATGCTTAACCACAATGAATCAGAAGCTTTTATGAGAAAATTGTGGCATCCTACTAAAGATCTGACTGCCAAAGATGAAGAGATTTGTGCTTTATTAGAGAAACTGTTTCAGTCATAATTGGTGTACGTAGGACACTTTGTTGAAAAGCTTAGCAATTTTTCTTTTCTGAGACAAGGTCTCACTTATAGTTCAGGCTGGCCCTGAGCTCACTATGTAGCCCAGGCAAGCCTCAAATTCAGAAATCCACCTGTCTCTGCCTCTGGAGTCCTGGGATTACAGGCGTGAGCCAGCATGCCTGGCTAGCAATCTTTTCATGCTACATCGGAAGTCATACTGTTCTGCATCTGGTGATAGAATGTCATCAGATTCTGCAAAATATTATTTTAAAAAATTCATTGCTGCCTGTAATCCCAGCACTCGGGAGGCAGAGACAGGAGGATGGCTGAGTTTGAGGCTTGCCTGGACTACATAGTGAGCTCAGAGCCAGCCTGAACTACAAAGCAAGACCCTGTCTCAAAAAAAAAAAAAAGTGCTGATCATTAGGGCCCACTAAAAGAAATCCATATTATATTTAACTGTGAGTTAAAAATTCTCAGTCTTCTACTCCCTACCTACCTGTTGATGATGTTATCTATAGAGAAGCTATTGTAAAGCCCAGTGATTCTTTCAGCATGGAGTAGCTTAGGATTAAACCCTTGACCGGAAGTCCCATAGGGTGCTCATCCCTAACTTCTTAACTGGCCAGTGGTACACTCCTGGGTCGCAAGACCTACTGAGCGTGGTAACCCCACATTAGCTGTCCTCACCGGTCACTTCCTTCCTGGTTTTCTGCCTTCTCTCCGTGGCTGCTTGTGATCACAGAGCTGCCCCTGGAAAGATGCATATTTGATTTTAAAATAGATCCAATAGGTTGTGGCCAAACTTTTCTCCAGGTGCTTCCACTTCTTCTCTTCTCTCTCTCTCTCTCCTGGCAGATGAATAGATACAGTGACCCTTTCAGAAGCCACAATGACACAGGTGATGCAGGTGAGGCAGATGATGCAGGTCATGCAGGGGGGCAGGTGATCAGATGACACAGACCGATTATACATTGCTAAATGCTACTTCTGCCCTTCGCCCAATCACACCCCTTCACGAGCACTGCTCCCGCCCTCTCGTCCAATTACATCCCAAGCCACCCTATATAAATGCCTGTAACATCCGTAACAAAAAAGGGAAGCTTCCAGACCGGCCCGGAGTCTGGGACTTGTGACTCTGGATGCCCGCTCACCCTCTCGAGGTCATCGGACAACGGAGACGGAACGGTAACCGGCCCAACCGGATGACAAGAGCTAGACAGCTGCCGCCCTTCTTTGCAGCAGTACGTTTGAATAACAGATCTTCCCTTAGGCTTTAGAGGAAAGAGGATGAAGCATTTTAGCAAGGAGGAAAACACGGGTAGTTCCTGGCCTGGTTCTCTTCCTCTGCCCTGGGGAAAACCAACTTGTAGAGAGTTCTGACACGGAAGCGGTCCCTGAATACTGTCTTACTTTTCTCAAGCTTGCAAGGTGGTCACAGACACAGAAAGTAAACAGTGCCATAAATAAACAGAATAACAAATGGTAGGAAGCCAACAGAGTAGGGGTTTTGCTTGAACTAAAATTATTAGATCCAGGCATTCTCCTTCTCTTCTTCCAAAGCTCCAGAGTGCTGAAGAGTTCTGTTTCTTGGTATCATGAGTTGGATACAAATCTCTATATAGTTATACTTTCTGTTGGGAAGAGTGGAAAAGAATTTTTCACTTTGCACTCAAATGATAACTTTGTTACCTTACATCTCGTAAAATGTCATCGCTGACTGGAAGGACAGAAAGACAGATGGACATGTGCCTTGAGTGAGTCAGTGCTTTTGTGAGATTTCTCTGCAGCACAGGCCATTACATGGTAGGTGCTCACTAGGAAATCTGTGAAGGAGTGAGGCTTCTAATCCCAGACAGAGCAGTATTTGTCCTGTCCAGGGCACTGTTTCCTCATTTGTAACATAAGAAATATCGGTAAAGATTATATATCAGGCATTATCTACATGATAAAATAGCCAAGACAGTACTGAATTACAGTTCATGTGAGGGCCCGTTTAATTCAGTGCTGATTGTTTGAAGACAGTCACTCCTGTTTCTGTCTAGACCAGCCCCGTGTCCCACCCCTGCCTTGTCTATAGCAGGTGCTCAGGAAATATTTATTGAAGCCGTGCTGTTTGTGTTCAAAGAAAACGTGTAACCTCTCACTGTATCTGTTTCTCCCTCCCTTCCTTGATCTGGTGCCCACTGTCAGTGTGCTGAGGTTCCCTGGGCTGTTTGCAGTTGTCTGACTGTTGTTTTCCTTCTGAGGCTGGGAAGTGTAGTTCAGGGTTGTTTTAGAGAAAACGTTTCATATCCATTAACACGTGGCAGGTTGGATCCCACGAGCACATCACGTGTGCAGACTCATAATTCTCTTCTCCTTTTCTTTGCTTTCTAATGCTGTTCTAGTTGAAATCTGGTCACTTCTCCAGGAACACAGGGAGCCCATGTATCTAAAGGTTCATGAAACACAGCGGAGCTTGTGAAACGTACAGGGAGTTTCAAGGGACCCATAAACTCTGATATTTTATGCTTTTATGGAAAGAGGATTGATAGATTTTTTAAAACCATATTCTCTGATAGTATTTTATCCATGGAAGTTTAAGATCTAGTCTACTAAATGAGTAAATCTAGTCAGTTAGAAAATCCTGCAGTGTCCCATTAGTGATTGCTTCAGTCTCTTGAAAATCTTTTATAAGACAATGAAAACGCCCTCTTTTGCTATAATTCTGCACTACAAGATGAGAGTCTGTTTGTCCCACACACGTCTCCATCTGCATGGCCCACACCTGACATCACCAAGCCTGGAAGGCCCTGGCTCCGGCCCCCAGGACGGCCTCCCTCACTTCCCTGTGTGTGGCTTCACGCTGCCCTGACAACGAGCCAATAAGTCATCCCCTCATAAAAGGTGACCGGGAAAATTGGTGCTTTTACTACAGGGAACTTGGTGTATGTTTTGTGTATTACGGAGAGTGATCTCACCAAAGTGGGGGGCCCGTTTTTTAAGGAGAGCTCCAGTGATAACCTAAATAGAACATTTCATAGTAATTGGAGGTCATTTTGGGGACGACTGGGGACATACTCCAGAAATTGAGGAAGTGGCTCAGCCCTCTGGGTTTTGCTTTCTCATGGCCCAGTGAAGACACTGGAAATGATTATCTGGAATCTGGAAGCTTCCATCAATGTAATGTATGCCTTTGGCCGAGGTAGGTCAAGTTCAGCTAAGTTTAAAGCCTTAAAATCTCAGTTTTCTCACTTAATAAGACAAAAGGTAAGAAATTAGTTAAGAAAATGTAAGAAAAGAGCCATTTTTATAAACGGTAATACTTAATACTGTAAATATCATATTTCCTTCAGAAATCTTTAAAAAAGATAATGGGTTTTTAAAAATTACATAAATTTTTGAAAAAATCAAATGAGAATAAGCTTTTACCTCTTCCCCCAAATAATAAAAGGAGTAAATAGTAATTGTATTAGTACCTAAAAAAAGAGACAAATTATAAGAATTAAAATACCATGATATAGTAATTTAACAAAATAGATTCAAAGACCAAAATAATTATAAATAATAATTTCAATGATAAAAGTATAGTAATTTTATATTTAGAATAAAATAATAAAAATGTAAGTATATACTGCAGCAGAAATTACTAAATATAAGTAATTTTTAAAATTTTGAAATAGTTAAATTTATCATCATAAAGCAATAATGATTTGGTGTAGTCAATTTGTAACTGTAGCAATTTGTTATAATTTAATAATTTTAGTATAATTAACTTAAAAAATGAAACAGCTCAAAATATAGGTAAAAGACTTGAATGGACACACTACATCAAAGATACAGGAACACCCAAGTACTTGTACAAATATAACCAATTCCTTGTAGTTAAAGAACTGCAAATTAAAGCCAAGTTAACTGAGGTTCTTCGGAAGGCCTGTTAGAATGTCTAAGGCTCAAAGCTGTAGCAAGAGCCGGCAGGAATACAGAGGGACTGGAAGTCTCACACTGCTGTAGGGCTTTACAACGATCGGGCCACACGAAATCATGAAACAGAATTCTACACTGTGAGGAACCTGAAGACTAGCTGGGAAAATAGGCCTCCCAGGAAAGATAAGAAAAGATAGGAGAGCGAGGCTTCAAAGGGATGAGAGCAGATGGTGGCATGAAGCTCCCTCCTGAGGGACCCCCCATTTAGTGTACTGAATGTTTTCCTGTCAGACTGGCTTTACCGTAGAGTTCCACAGGCTGCAAGGACGCAGGCCTGTTCTGCTTAGTGCTAAGTCGCCTTTGAATTGCTACACAGCAAATCAGACGATAAAACTAAGCACTAGATTAGATTAGACTTGATCTCTAAAATCCCTTCCCAGGCCGTGGTGGGATTTGATGATGGTGGCCAGAGTGGAACAGGGAGAAACTTGCGTATGCTGCGGGAGGCAGAGAGCCTTCCAGTATCTAGCTCTTGCTTTCTGCCTCATCTGTTGATTTCGGTTGTCTTCCTTTCATCACGGGGCAGAGAGTCTTCAAAATGAAGAGAGCACACACTCCCATTAGCAAAGGCCCAGTTTTCAAAGAGCGGCGGCGGAAGGGTTTCGAACTGCAAGTGAGAATTGTCAGTGAAGCAGCCGAGGTCTCATGGATTAAGTCAACACGTAAATATGTATTCTTGAAGTCGGCGGTGATCTCAAGGAAATGTTTAAATGCTGGTTTTGATGACTGTGGCTTAAAACCATGGCGAGGCCGCTCAGCTTCACAAAGCTAACTCAGGAGGAGAAGAACATAGATCTGACCTTGGTGTAACTCAAGGCAGGAACTCAGCTCCTGCCCAGACCTCTGCACATGCTCTCAAGGAACCACAGCGCAGAAACTTTATTGCTTTGTGTCCTTGACCGGAGCATTGGTTACAATTCATCAGAAGTGAAGAAATCAGTATGGAAGAAATAAATTATTTATAAAAATTCAAATCCTCAGGATGTCTAGTCTTGAACTATTAGTACACACAAAAGAAAAGGATTTAAAACCATGTAAAAAAGCAACGTAGAAGATACATTAGCCGAAAATCAAACACTAACATTGTAAAACAGTGATAAATGTGCAGGAATGTATATATCTTCTTCCATTTGTTTTTGTCTTCACCATAAATAGACATGACTTAACATATGTTTGAAGATTCATTTCCCTTTACTGAGCTCACTCGACAAAAGATTTTTTTTCAGCATGTCCTGCTTTTATAAACCGAGATCTAATTTGACATGATTATGTAACCCTGTGGCCATTTGTGTGCTTCCGCCTTCTTTCTGTGAAACGGAAGATCTCTTTCTAGAGCCTACATGACATATGGTAATTCACTTAATAGCAGTAATAATTTTCTTACAGTTAATTCATCTCTTTACTGAATTGTTACTGAGGACCTTCTAGTTCGAAGCCACAGTGCCAGGAGTTAGGAGCGGAGAGATTAAAACAGATACATTGCTTTCAGGAACTCTCAACCTGGTGAGGGCTTCAGACAATTAAAAAGGTGTATGTGAAAAGGCACTGTGATGTGCTCATCGGGGGTGTGTCAGGTGACCAGCTGCCTACCGCAGCGTAACACTTTTCTAGTTTTCATGGGAGCAGAACCTTTTCACTGTACCCCATTAAAAGACTTTATTTCCCAGCTCACTCTGCAGCTGGATAGAGACATGTGACTGAATTCTGTCCAGCGAGATATATCTATGAATGTTCAGGGAAATCTCTATGAGGGCTCCTCAGAGAGAGATGGCTAAGTTACAAGGGGCTTTTTAAACTTTGCTCCCTTTCTAGGATTCCGTAGCAATGGTGACAGCTGTAGCAACAGCTCTATACAGTGTAGTAATCTTAGGGTACTAGGTAGCATTCTGCTGATTTCATGGAACCAGCGTACCAACCTCAGCGTGCTAACAGCTTTACCTGAGAGGGTCAGCTTTGTGCTACTATGGTGGGATTTATGGGCAATGTCAATAACAGAATAATATCAATGAACAGAGTGACATGTTTTTAAAAATGGGCCTGGGAGTCTTAGTGGGGAGAAGTCAGAGAGCCTCTGTATATCCTGAGAGTTAAAGGAGAAGTGGGTGAGGAAGGTATTGGAGAATGTCTAAGAAAGAAGGAATATTGTGATGAGCTTTGAATGAGAAAGAAACTACTTACAAAATCCTAGGAGAACTTTGATACAACAGGAGTCCGGAGGATTGAGATGAACACAGCAGGACACAAGACTGAGAAATCTTCCGGGTGTTCCACTTTGTAGAGCTATGGTGAGCTCCTTCGTTGTTATTAATAGAGAACTGAATAATGGAGGTCTGGAGTTATAATTTATGGTCTGTGGAGTCTGAGAAGTTAATAAGGTCACCCAGGGAGAGCATTTTCAATTAGAGAGAGGTCAAGGACAAAACTGTGAAGCCCGACCATTAAAGATCAAGTAGAAGACAGCTTCGCATCTCCTGTTTTAAAAAAATTGGAGAATATAAGAATAATTCAGCGTCATAAATTCTACGAAATTACTGGGATAAAGGGCAGGGGTGAAGTAGGGCCTGGTTTGTTTTGTTTCTAGATAGCTAAAAGAAGGAACTATTGATGCAAGATTTCAAGAAGAGTGACCGACCCTCTTTGCAGTTCGCCCTCTTCAACTTGTGGGTGGACGATTAATAAGATAATATTTATAAACAGGATGAGTCTACGTAAGCCTGTGAGATCTTCAGTTTCATTATTTGTAACATAATAATACTTACCTCACAGTTGTTTGAAGTATAAAGAGAGATGGAAAAGGTTTCATAAATAGATTTTAAAATCTATTATATAGTCACCTGTGATTATTTCAGTTTGATTCTGGTTGAATCTCAAAAAATTATCACACAAGTCAACCTTCTTGAAGTTTGTCAACTTTTGGGGAGTTAATAGTTGGGCGTGTGAGTGTGTGTGTGTGTGTGTGTGTGTGTGTGTGCATGTGTGTGTGTGTGATGTGTATATAAAATGTTTAATTTCAGTAATTTGTATATTTCTGTGCCTATAGTAGTGGCACTATAGATAAGGCTGGGGAACAGAACATTCCTTTGAGAGGTCCTTACGCACTGAAGATTTACCACAACGCTAACGAAGCCTCAGCTGCAAGTTCTTTACTTCTGTGGTCTTTTCCAGTGTTCAGACAGGAACCCTAGCGATGCGTTAGCATGCTTCTCCATTCATATAAAGTTTGCAAAGTAAAATAATTAAACTACAGTGAGCCAAGGGCACGGTCTCTTTCCACTCTTAGTTTTCCTCTAGAATATTCCTCAGTAGGTAGACTTGGAATGGCCATGGGCAGTTTTGGAATCTGAAAGTTGAGTTGCAAATACATTTATTGTCTTTGAGACATAATGAGACATCTAGTAGTTATTGAAAGGTATCCCAGAGGGGGAAAGATTTCTAGAAGTATGCCAAAACTCACTGTGCTGATTCACAAGGCCTCACGCCAGAGAGATGTGGGGCCAGAGATTGTACTGTGATATGAGTGTGTCGAAGTGCAACAAGTACCAGCACTACAGGAGCTTGGTCAGAGCGAGTTTAGAAATGTACAGAGGCAACAACTGGCCGGTGCAATTGTACCAGAGACCAGTCATGTGCGGTGCTCACCGGATGATATAGTTTCATAGATGCCCAATCGGTGAACAATGCATACAACTCACCAGAATGTTTTCTTTTCTCATTGGCAACTGTAAGAAATTAAATTTATCAGAATCTTTCAGGGGTACAAGGACCTTGTGCTTGCAAGGCAGGCATAATGTCACAGAGCTAAATCCTTGGCCCAAATGTATAAGAATCTTGTGCTTATAGTGTGGAAGCCTATGCTAATACAATAATTTGAGGCTCTCTGTACCAACTAAAATATAAAGAAAATGTAATAGAGCCTTCTTGAAATTTGGCAATACCCTAAGCATTTACAGTCAAAAATTATGAATTAAAAGAAGCTTATTTATATATTAATAACAGAAAATTTAATCAACCACATTAAAGATGTTGTCCTCCCATTTTTTTCTATAGAAAAAAAAAAAGACATTACAAAGTCACTGCTTGGTGAAAATGCAATTTAAAAATATTTGTCAAAAATGTAGAGAAAGAAGTTCCCTACAAATACTAAGTTAATAAAAATAGTACATTATAGCTGGGCGTGGTGGCTCACGCCTCTCATCCCAGCACTTGGGAGGCAGAGACAGGAGGACTGCTGAGTTCAAGGCTTGCCTGGGCTACATAGTGAGCTCAGGGCCAGCCTGAACTACAAAACAAGACCCTGTCTCAAAAAAAAAAAAAAAAGTACATTATCTTTCTAAATTTTATAATGTTGGTGATCTTATCAGATTTATCAACTTTACAGGTGGTAGACATATACTTTAAGCAGGTATCCATTTTGTGCCAATTAGTTTGTATTTCTAGTATGATAATTCATGTTATTATATTCATCTCACACCTCACAAACCTGAATCAGCACGAGGCCCTGGGCTGGTTCTGTCCAGTCTGCCCACCACATGGCCAGATGTCCCTCTCCCGATCCCCTGGACTCCTCTGCACACTTCAGGGCCCCAGTGGTTGGTGCTTGACCCACCTTCTGCCAGTGCCAGGTGGCCGTGAAGCTCATGAGGTCTGGGCTTCCGACTTGAGCGTGGAACTGGCCTCTGGGACATCCGTCCATGCACAGGAACTGATAGCACCACATTTCATTGCAGAGCATCTTAGACTTGCTCCCGCCTGTATCACTAGATGTGTGATCCTGAGAAAGGAACTGGACTGTCTGCACCATCCACCCCTCATCTATGCGATAGATTATGATACCCGATGGTGCGCACAGGGGAGTTCACCTACCTAAAGCACATGCTGTATCGCTCAGGGTCTTCAGGATCTGATCCCTGTTCCTTTGACCATCATGCCAAGGAGCTGAGGATGCGCAGCTGCCCGGGTCCCCTCGCCATAGGGTGAAACCACAGGAAGCAAACAGCGTGGTGCTGCACAGAGCACAGCGTGGCAAGCTCTTTGGCCTCTTGCTTAGCAGAGGGCAGGAGTCTAGGAAGGGAGAAGTTGGAAAAGGATGAGCCCTGGCACTGGGTCTCCTCTGGCTCTAAACGTGAGTATCGTTCTGATCCGCGTGGAAGCCAAGAAGTCATCTGGAAGCCGCTTGCCTCACGGGCTGCGCCATGCGCAGTGGAAGAGTTTCCGGCGCCCCCTCCCCCCCACCCTCGCCTTCCAGCCCCATCTGCACGTCCCACGCGGGGCTCCTCATAAGCCCTTTTCTGCATTGCATTACGTGGCACATGACATGTGTGCTTCCCTTCCTGACAGATGCGCTTTAAAACTGTCTGGCTGCGCCTCTCTTTAATTTGATCCTCACTATAAAGATTCGTTTGACATATTTTGGTAAATACGAAACCTACATGGCTCCTGAGGAGGCGCTTTTCTTAAGCTTCCTTGGACCTTAACACAGCTGCCCTCTTTCAGGAAGGTCTCACGTCATCTTCTCCTTGTCTTAGGGGAGACTCTCAAGCTGAAAGCGTAGCCCTGAGGGGCTCACCTGTCTCTAATCCTCAAGGTCAGCTCGGCTGGCGCCCCCTCTCCGTCTCTCCGGACCCACCTTCGGCTCTCCTGGGCACCCAGCCTCTGCCTTCCGCCCTGCGCGCAGGCTGGTCTCTGGCCAGGGTACCACCTGCCTCCGGGCCCAGCACTCGTTACGGGTCACCCTCCTGAGAGCTTGTGGAAGGACACATCCCTGCGGGTGTCCACCCCGGCCACGCCCTCCCCAGGGCCCTCCCCCAGGGCACCACAACCTCTCCTTAGCTCGGTATAGACTGAGCCATCATAAATTACTGACATTAAGACGTGTTAAGTGGCCAAATCATCCAAGTGTATGGTTCTCATGGCTTCTTGGGCATCACAATTTTTTTTTTTTTTTTTTTGAGACAGGGTCTCGCTTTGTAGTTCAGGCTGGCCCTCAGCTCACTATGTAGCCCAGGCAAGCCTCAAACTCAGCAATCCTCCTGTCTCTGCCTCCTGAGTGCTGGGATTACAGGCGTGAGCTACCACGCCCGGCACTGTGGTATGTGGTATTGATTGTTAGTGGGCGTGAGTCACCACGGCCAGCATTGTATGTGGTTACTGGGATCGTACTCAGGACCTTGCGCTTGCGAGGCAGGTGCCGGAACCACTGAGCTAAATCTCCAGCCCGGGCATCACAATTTTTGTGAGATAATTATTTGAGTATTTGATGAATATCTGACAGTCTGACAGACTATAAATTCTGTAAGATTAGATATCATATTTATCTGGTCTGTGATTCCCCACACCAACTAAACACAAGCCAGTAAATATTATTGAGCATTATTTGTTCATTAGCAACAGATGTATTTTTTACATTTTATATTATATATATATTTAGAATATGCAGTATAGTGAAGAAAGGGTTTATTTAACCAAAGAGATTTTTGTTGTTCTATTTTTTAAGGCCTTTCACATAAAATGCTGACGTCCATCATTCCGTTGCCCTCTGAATCTGTTCTTTTTAGATAAGAGATTGCACTGTGAGATACATTCTGGATATACTATGAAGCTACCAAGAAAACCATGCGCTTTTAAGTTTTCATCTCTCCTGTGATAAATCCCCCGCAAAGATTCTCCACTAAAGAAGAGTGGAACTTTTCATGATCTTATGCCAAATAAACAGTTTCAGAGTACAAAGCAAGAGATTTGGGGAACTACTTGAAAAAAATGCAGCTTATAAAGCAGAAATTGTCCAGATGCAATGGGAATTCTAGAGAAAACCAAGAAAAGACTTCAGCACATATTAACTCCTTTCAAGACAGCAAAAAACACTTCCCTTGTGACGAGGCTCCTGAAGTCCGCTGACCCTGCTTCCCAGACAGAGGCAGGCCGGGCTAGCTCACGGCACAGGGGCCTCGTCAGAACAGAGGTGAGAGGCCACGCCCCCGGGGGTGAGCCCTTAACTCCGTCCCCCTGCCGGTGCTGCTGTCCCTTCGTCTGAGTGAGTCCTGATTGTCCCACACCCTCCCGGTGCCTGGGTTTGTCCCTGCTTTGGACATATCTTCTCAAAGTCTCATTATGGCTGAAAGGTGATGGCTGGTTGAGAGCAACTGAGACAACTGTTCGCCTCAGTGACCAGCCCCTCGGGACCCACTGCTGTCACGTGGTGTGAAGAGTGTCTGCCCCGTTCTCCTTGCCACAGCGCTGGCAGCATCTCTTGAGACAGTGGCTGTGTGAGCGAGCTGAAAATGCATCGATCTGTACACAAGGCTTTCTCAGAACTCTTCCCCTGGAGAATTGCCTTCCACCCTGGAGGGACTTGCTCCCTGACACGTGGGTTTAAAAACACCAGTGCAGCTTCTCTAGTGGGATCCAGTGATCCACATCACCGCTCCAGGGTTTCTGTGTGCGTGGTTGGGTGTTGAGACAGGTAATTTGCTCATGAGGTCCCAATTAACCATGTAGGCCTTGGTCCAGCATGATTATGAAGTAACATGTTAGTAAATGTGGAAAACAAGCTTTTTCACCTTCTCTGTCTCACTTTTTGTCTGTTTTTGAAAGGCTATTTGTATTATTTTAAAAGCAAATCATCGGGCTGAGAATTTAGCTCAGTGGCAATGCACCTGCCTTGCAAGTGCCAGGTCCTGAGTTCGGTTCCCGGTACCAGGAGAAAAAAAAAAAAGAGAAACAAACAAAAAAAGCAAATCATCTACTCCTTAAAAAACAATTCATAGACTCCCTCAAAAATGTCTAAAAATGTAGAATGTGAAGTACAGACATGTATGCAGATACATACATACACATATATGTATGTATCAGCATATTTGTAGATAACACATTGACAGAAACAACATTAAATCACAGAATAGTTAATTCACGCAACTTGTGCAAAATCCAAAGACTGTATACTCTGAAATAGTTCCCTGTCTTTTCTTTGGGTGTTTGGTTCCCTTCCAGGTTTTATACATCTTTCCTGAAGCAATCCATGCATAGACAGGACAAGATACACATAGACTTCTCTTTCTTTACTAAGACACTGAATTCTATATCTTCTTCTTCCTTCACTACAAACATCTTAGAAATGGTGGCAAATGACAGATGTACAGCTAACTTTTCCAATATTTTATAGCTGCATAGGACGTCAGTGTTTTCCTATGCTGCAGTGTAAGACATTGTGACGAGAGTCACAGAGGCTGATCTCAGTCTCCGGCTATTACAAGTAGCACTGTAGTGAAGATCCTTGAACTTCTGACTTACCTGTGTGCCCATGGGGAGGAATTAGTATTTCTATAGGAGAAATTCTCAGAGCTGGTGTTGCGAGGTCTCAGTCTGCCTTTGC